>BMAU01012264.1:0-10216 GCA_019973935.1 Trichonephila clavipes
AATGATTTTAAATATAAAACAATCAAACTGGCGCATGAAACTCGCAGATCCAGAACTGCGGACTTTTATCTTTAACACGCCAAGTAGTATTTAATTCGATTTTCATTTGAACAAAAGTTTCTGAAAACCGACATATATATATACATATATATATGCATATACATGTCTTTATGTATATATCCGTTTCATGCAAACTTTTGCAGGATCCAAGTATCGGTTTCAGCAAATCTGTAACACCATCTCTTCCCTTAGAATCCGTTGTGGTCTTGCGTGTAAAGCAAACTTCCCTTTCTTATTTCAATTTTCTGACCAGCATTATTTTTTGACGGTGCATGGCCCGCGGATCACTGTGGGATCTTTTTATTTGGCCCACTGGCGCTGGAGTGTTTGAAGGTAGAAGATCCCTTATCTTATAGGAAAGCTACTTCCCTCCACTCTCCCCAGATCTCCCTCAAGGAATTAATACTACCTCAAATGTTAACCAACATATATGGCGATTGTGCACTATTTCATGCGATATATGCTCTGAAAATAGACAATATGCTGATCATATTTTGCACAATCTTAATGTGTGTGTATGTAATTATTAATATTATGCCAAATTACTGCAAATCTAAACCCCTAATCTAGAATTGAGTCTCCCTACCTTGATGAGTTTTAATTCCTGATTTAAAAAATACATTGAAAACAAATGTTTTTAAAGAATACCTCATTTGATACATTGAATTCCGAATTGGGCTTGAAAACAGAATTCTTTTCTCAGTATTTTTATCTTGCCTCCTATTCTACACGTTATGGCGTCGATCAATGCACTAAGTGAAATGATTCCGTTACTTCTTGCATTTGTTTTCGTAATTTTCTCTGCTGATGATGTAACTTATTGATTTTTGGCTTGTGTGTGACCACGAACATAACTTCAAATATAATCTTTTAAAAAAAAAAAATACTTGCCTTTAGATCCCCTACAAAAAGCAGCTTGCAAAATTCAAAGATGTCGATCTTGAAAATATCAGTACATTTTAACTTATGGGCCACTTTATTTCCATGTCCTTTTGAATCGTGAACTCTGTCAATGATATCTTCTCCCAACTTCACTGATAAGACCGAATCAAAGGGTGGGGGGAAAGGAGAGAATTAATTTCTCATTCATTGATCCCTCTGTATCGAAACCATAGAGAGAACGGCAAACGAATAAATCTGAGTACACCCCATTCCCCCATATTGACAAAAGCAGCAGATTTACTGACAGTTGGCCGGACCAGTCCGGCTGTTTTCTCTTTTGTGTCGATAGAGGAGCCGGACACGAGTCCAGACCGGCGCCGACCCCCCTTCCAGCAAAACGACTTGGTCCTCCTAGAACCAATTAGAGATGGGACTTTCAAAGCAAGCTGCCGCCGTTGGACATCGATACGCAATGAAGCGGTTCACTCCAAAAGAAAAGAGGGGATTGTCGTTTGGTGTTGGGGGTGAGGTGCTATTGGCCATCTCTGTAGAGAAAGCTGTCTCTTTTACACCTCCCCTCGGTCTGGAATGCGTGCCTCGATTATGAATGACCTTTCTTTGGGGAATGGGGTTTTGGTAATCTATAGCAGTGTATACAGTCTTATGAAGCGGACTTTCTGCTGGGTTGCTATTCTTCTGGAAAAACGGGACGGGAAAGCTTAGATGTTGAATTTCTTCATTTTTGAAATGGATCGACAGCGCGTTCTGGAAATGGCCGAGTTGGGATGCTTTCGGAGATGAAACTATGCATACTCTGTGTTTTTCTACTCTGACAACGTTCTCCCCTCCCCACTTCACCCTAACCGCTGAAAGTACTCTTTACAATTCACTACGGAATTAGTCTCACCGATTTCCCTATATATATCTTTGTTCAAGTGCTCAATCTCTGGTTAATAAAAATACATTTCAAAGCTCTCCAATTGGAGCTGAAATTTTTTACACACGATTATTTTGGATGACAATACGATTATTTAATTTTAATTAATTAAAATTAATTGGCTGGAACTAATTATTTAAAGAATTACAGAGCCACGTTGGCTTCATTCTTAGCGACTTGGGTCAAAACTTTAAAGATTTTTTTTTCCTCACTGTTTTAAAGCATTCGTAGTTGAACTGAAATTTTATGCACACGATTGTTTTGATAACAATACAATACTTTAAATTATAATTAATAAAAATTAGCTGCCATTTAATATTTTGATTCTGTCATATGTATATACATATTTATATCTTTATATATAAAAAATCTTCTGTGCGTGTGTATGTGACTAAACTCCTCCTAAACGGCTGGACCGATTTTGATGAAATTTTTGTGTTGGTTCAAGTGGATTCTGAGAATGGTTTAGATTCACAATTCGGACCGATATCGCAATTAGTTAAAAATGCGCCAAAATTATGTAAGGGCGTGCGATTGTGTATATAAAAATCACGGGCAATATTCTGGAGGCCAACTATTTTGAGCGTCAAACTTCTAGGTGAAGTTGTACTTCTTCCACAGATCCCAGTGATTCTTTCAGACTCACCTATCCATTCAAATGTTTGCAATTTCCAATTCGCTTGGCGTTATCTATGACCATTAATAAGTCACAAGATCAAACATTGACAATTTGTGGCTTAGATTTAGGAAAACCCTTGCTTTTTTCGCACGGCCAATTGTATGTTGCATGTCCAAGGTTTGGCAAACCATCGCATATGTTTGTTTATGCCCCTCAAGAATTAACCAAAACATTGTACATTCAATGGCGTACGATAAATTCATTTTTTGTGCATTTAAAAAATATACCTGTTAGGAAAATAGCTCGAGTTATATCTTTTTTATCTTCAATCAAAACAAATTTAAGTTTCTATTCAGAATAGGGTTTCTCATATTCAACTTAGTTCATAGTAAATACATATTCACACGCAATCGGTAGGTCGAATTGTGGTAACTGTACATGTGATGATGTCTAGTATTGTAATAACTTTCTTTATAAAAAATTTTTTAAGACGGTCCAGATTGTTACAATTTATTCAAAAATGTTTGCAATCCTCGGATTTAAGACGTGTGACAGGACAACGTCTGTCGGGACCGTTAGTTAATTGTAATTATTTAATAAAGAGTAACTCAAATAAAAATTCTTTAGTTGACCAAAGAAGGAGCTGACATTAAAAAAAAATTTTTTTTTTATTACTTGTGTAACTTAAATTAATCATGAATCATCTCATTTTTATGTTCTAAATAAAATAATATAAATTTCAGGCTACAATAATCGCAACATATTTGAGAGGGATTGAATTTTTTTTCACTAACAACAGATGGTTTTTTTAATATTTGCTAAATTCTCTGAAATAATAAAATTATGCCTGGCTCTTTTTCTCTGAACATTTGGTTATCATCGATAGCACTTATAGAGGTGTATACAGTCGAACCTCTGTTTTGCAAATCTCTCTATATTACGTCCTTTACCCTGGAACCAAGAATAACAAATTTTTCATGTTACGAATTTTTTTTCGGGATTTAGCGACTTTGCTAAATAAGAGGTTCGACTGCATCATCTTTTCTGGGGAAAATCTTTCTGTATATACTTCTGTTTACCCAAGAGCTTACATTTAATGCTTATACATCTCATGTGTCACTTTTTTCACATTTTCTTCCTTTTTTGTGCTTTTCATAAAATTCTGGACTCAAATGCTACAAACAGTCACATCAGATCTTGTTGGAGTATTTTTTTATTTTGTTTAAAGTTTGATTATATACGTATGAGTAAAGCCCATAAAAATGCTTGTAGTGAGTGTAGAAGAATATATTTGATGATACAAATTATAAACTTTGAATTTCAGTGGGAAGTTCTTTCGACAAGCATTTCTGGTCACAGTAAGTTGAACTTGTGGGTGGCAGGTCATGAGTTGGAGACTAGCACCTCCTGAAGACCACGCCATATGGGAGGCATTTTACGTTAAATCTGTCGAAGCTGAAATGTCCTCCCGTTGGTGTTGTATGAAAGTTAAGAGAGGGAAAACAGCCTGAAGTTCGTCCTCGTCATTTTACCATGGCTCAAAATTACTGAGGTCCATCACTTCAAAGGCCTCAGTAGCTGAATAATATTCATCATGGACATCTCACTTGCTTGTACCACTTGACAACCAGTTCGAAAAAGTATTTTCTGTCGTATGTAAAATCATTCCTTCTTAGTGGGCACGGCAGCCCAGAGTGGGCCTTGGCCTTCTCAAGAAGCCCCTTCCCGCAAGTGTTCTCCAATTCTTAGTTCTCAAAACTAGGAGATCTTTTCTAGGTCATCAATCCATCTAAGGTTTGCCTGTCTTTTGTCCGCGTGCCAGTTGGTTGGGCATTGAAGACTTTAGTGGTGCGGTTTTTGTCCATTCTGACAACGTGACCTGTTCATTTAAGTCGTTATATTTTGATGAAGTTAACGATGACAGATTCTTTTATATGAGTGATAGAGCTCGAAATTTTATCTTCATCGCCACGTTCCATTTTTCCTGACTTCCTCAAAAATAAGTCTTAAAATTTTCCTTTCGTAGATACTTATCTTGTTCTCATCTGTTCGAGACAGGGACTAAGTTTTACATGCATAAGTTAATACTGATCTTAAAAATTAATCTTTAGTATTTATCCTGTATCTTCTCATAGCCTAACAAAGGGGAATATGAGATTAAAAATTTTTTTTGATTAAGTACATTTTTTAAACACTGTTTGCCATATTTAATATCTGGGAATTTTCATGTGTCAGTGCAATAATATAACTCAAAAAATATGCATGACTCTATTAGCAATGTCATTAGTTTCTACTTAAGTATGCTTGCATATTTAACCTTAAGGTCAAGCCACGTTTTCCTTTCGTTTAAGATTGCAATAAGAAGTGCAATATTGAATTATGACCTACTCTCAACTTACGTATCTCAATACATTTCCTCTCCCTTTTCCCATTGCGATCTTCTAAAAAGAAGAATTAAGTGAAAGTTCTTGTTATAAATGAGATGTTGTATTTATGCTCTTAGAGTGCAAAACATGAAATAAAAACTAGAGGTGTATTTCATTACATTTCTCATAGTTGGATTTAATGGTGCAACGTCGTCTTGCGTAGTGAAACGTAGTAGTATAAAGTCTTGTAGAAGCGGAACGGGCTAAATTCATATCACCTCACAGTCACATAATAAATGCAATCACGTGTATCCAGCCAATAAATTCTATCGTCTCACTGTTGCCATCTTTTGAGTTTTACAGAAAATTTTGTTTTAAAAGTACACATATTTGTTAAGAATAATAACGCACTAGTTAAAAAAACCCGTATAACATCAATTTTTAAAGTGATAGCTTTTTTTTGGTGCGTTTTGCTGATCTAAATTAAGCGTCAGGATCGGCTGCGTTACGCGCAATCGGATTTACTCGACTGCAGTTGGCAATCGTGCTCGGGTTGGCGACGCTGAACTGTTTAGATTAAAAAACTAGCTTTGTTTTGAATTAAAAACTAACTTTGTTTTTGAATTAAAAGCTTTTAAACGCGTGGGTTTTTCTTTTGAATAAATACTTATGCACACTTCCCATTGAAGTTTTTATTTTCTTTATTTAAATGTTACTGTCATGCACTTCAACTTAATTCCTGAGTGAGTCCAACGAGAGAAGGGAGTGCAAGAGTGAAAACAATTGAAAACAAGTGATATAAAAAAATTAAGTCAATTCCTACTTAGATCAACAAAGGAAAATTTTATTTTAGCTACTTTATTAAATAGTTACAATTTGTATAAATATGTATATTCATAGGACAGAATAACAACATTAAGTGGTAATTAATTTTTATTAATTATCATTAAAGTATCATATTGTCATCCAAACAATCGTGTACATAAAATTTCAATTCAACTGAATGTATTTAAAACGTGAGGAAAAAAAAATCTTTTTTCAAGTTTTGACACAAGTCGCAAAATGATGCCAACTTGGCTGTATTTGCTAATTCTTTAAATTCTTTGTTTTTAATCAATTAATATTTATGTAATTGTCATCAAAATAATCATAATAAGATAAATAAATAAATAGAAGTGTGACCTAATAATTGAGAATTTAAAAGATTATTCTTATGTTGGGATCGAAAATAAGAAACAGAAACACATGGGATCTGGTTTTTTGATTCAGTAGAAGAGCATTTAAGCACAAAGAATGTGCCAAAAAAATTACAATCCGAAATTTTAATGGAGTTAATTGCCGAGAAGTTGCCAATATTTCGTTAATTTTTAGTAATGATGACTAAGAGATTACGAGAAAATAAAAGTGGCCGATTGTGAAAAGTACGAACACACTCTCCTTTTGTTTGCTTAGAGGTAAAAAAACGGCTGTCGGGTTTAAGTTTTTCAGCTTTACATAGTATATGGCGTTAAATTAGTTATATAAAACGATGCTAGGAATAATCGACATTATATGAAACATTGGTAACATTATATGAAATGGTTGCCGATTCAGAGTGTTCGACACAAGGAAAATCAGGGTTGCCAACTTGCGAGTTATCTTAAACACGTTGGCATTGTTGCGATAGTTCGTAAATACTATAAGCATATATATTATATAAATATAATCATCAGTGATTTACATATAAATAGTTTTTAATAATTTGATTAATTGAGATATATATATAAATATATAATAATGAATAATTATTTAAGCATTGAACCTTATAAAGAAAATCTATGAAATAAACAAATCCACCAATGAATGGGCACGAAAAGATTACTATTTAACGCCCGCATGCAAAAATATCATGAAGAAAAAAACGTAGTACATCCGTACAATTAGATCTCTTGTCCCGAATAAATGAGAAGTTTTTCTATTCTATCGTGTGGTCATAAACACACACACATTTTTTTAATTTTTGTAAAACCTTTTGGAGAATTTTAATATTTGAACATATTTGCCCATTTACCAAATCTGAAATTATATCTAGACTTTGTAAGTACATATGTCTAAGGTCAGCTTTAGATTAGGTGGAAAACATGTGATTACATTTGTCGTGTGATTGTCAGAACTCGCAAAGAACCCATTTCGCATTTGCCAATAGTGCTTTTAGAGAAATTCACGAAGATGTATTCATTTCTTGCTATTAAAAGAAATCATTAGTAATTTAAATCAGTTGAAGAAAATTTGTTCATTAAAAAGTCTGAAGATTAAAGCAATAATCTTACAAACGATAAATATTAACTTATTTTAATATTGTGTGGAACGTGGAAATAGCTTCGAAACATAAAGCTCCTCTAACAAAAATCCTACGTAGAATAAAATCCTGCGCGACACATTGTAGTGTTGCTGTGGTAACATTTAGCGTTGCCAGCGGTCGAATACAAAACAATGCAACACATTAAATTTTAAATACAGTTAATAAAAAATTTTTAACGTGAAAAGATTACTAGAGACAGTGGCACCAACATGCAAAAATAATTCTTTACATGGGTGTTAGCAGAACTTATGCAAAAATGAATATTACAAAAATAAAATTCTTTTAAGGTATCCGACTACGTTCGGAACCGTGATTTTAAAGGGCATAAATGGATAATTTTCATATTTAGTGTCATTCAGATTATAATAAATGCATAAAATTGTTTTAAGGAGATTTTGGCAAAAAAAAAAAAAAATTTATTTATAAATATAATATTATGGCAAAAAATTAATTTAGAATAATCTTTTTCCAAATGTTTTCCTTTTGTGAAAAATGGTTCCATTATAATAATATTTTGCCGGTGTATAGCTCAGACCTCTCTACAGAGGCTCAACTAGAATTTTGAAAAATTCACTTTATTTTCAGAGTTACCACTAATTGAAATAATTATTGGCGTTTTTCTTAAAATTGCTCCCCTCTGTTGTCGTAAAATATGAATAAACCCACTTCTAAGTTATAATAGAAGCATTTTTCACAAAAGGAGAACATTTGGAAAAAATATTATTCTAAGTTAATTTTTTTGCCAACATTTTTATATTTAAATAATTTTTTTTTTTTTTTGTCAAAATGTCCTTTAAACAATTTTAGGCATATATTCTAATCTCAGTGACACTAAATATCATACATATTATCCATTTATGCACTTTGCAAAGGCTTTCACGGTTCGAACGTAGTCCGATACCTTAACGGTTATTAAAAGCAGAATGTACTACGATTGAGATAAAATTTCGAATTTTCGTGTAATATTTTTTATCAGCTTTTACGATTTTTCACTTGGATGTCCATGTTTTCTTAAATGAAAAAAAAATTTTTTATTCTCTTTAATCTCTAATATGTTTTTATTATTCATTATCTGGGTGTTCATGCTTCACACTGCTTAATTTTTAAATTTAAATTTATTTTCTTCTAGCTCAATAATTTTTTTAACGTCACGAAATACGGCCAGGTGTAAAACCAAATTTTGGAAAAATAAAGTAATTTTTTTAAATGAGGATCCCATCCGTTAATAATCTTCTTCAATTGTTTTCTGTTGAATATCTGAAAGAAATTCGAAAAATAATTGCAATTTTATACAAAGATCAAATAATCAGATCATGACGTCTTGTGATTTTAAAAACTATTTTGAACGAATTCTGCTAATATACTACTCTCTACTACTACTACTACTTTCTCACTTACTATTTTAATTATAACGCCTTTTGTAGTAACTAATTTGAAACACACACAAAAAAGCTAATGAATATTTAAAATTATACTTTTTAGGAACATTTTTTCGATCTAGAATTATGTATTGAAAAAAAATCATTTGGTAATGATGTCATTTAACTATTTCGTATAAATAACAAATTATTAGAGTAGAAAATAATATTAGAACACAAATAAAATTAAAAGTAAGAAATGTACTCTTTTCAAACGTTAGTTTTATAAATTTTGTTTAAGATGAAATATATTTCACTTGATAAATCTTTCACATTTTTATACCAAAATGTTCAACTAATTTTACTATTTTTTGATTTCATAAATTAAAAATAAATAAATAATGTGAATTTAAACTCAAAATTAGTAAATTTCTCTGCTGATTTTGTCTTTTCCGTTGTATTTTCCTCTCTTATGTTTTAATGCTGAACGGACAGTTACAGCCACGCAAATTTAAATTAATGTTCGAACATCTTTTTTAAAGATCTAAACATTAATTCGAGTTTCAGTCTTGTAGTGTGACATTACCTAAGTTAAGGCAACCTGAAATTCATGAGGACAAATTGTAATTTGGATTATTATGGATTTACAGTGGGCCAAAAAGAGTGTTCGTACACTTGTAATTTCTATATAAAATTTTATGTTTTTCGACTATATAAAAATTAATATATTAGTAATGTAATTTTTTATATCTCGCAACTTGTTCTTAATGGAATAATGGAACGACTGGAATTCAACTTTTGAAAAATAGTTTAACTTCATTTTTAAATTCAACTCTCAAAAACCGACTAAAAAGTCACCACGAAAGTCTTCGTACACTAACCAAAAATCGCTTCAGCTTTAAAATATTGTACTTCTTTCTAATTTAGTACTTAGTAGGACATCTCTAGTGCTCCAAAACAACTTTTAAGCGTCTGGTATAGATTTTAATCAGTTTCTTTGTAATTTCAGCGATCGATTTTAGCTCCATTCTTCTCTGATTGTTGTTTTTACTCACATTGCTTATAGTCGTATACATCAAACAGCTCACCAATATGTATTTCTACTTGGCTAAATGGTTCTCTGAGGAGGTGTTTCATACTTTCGACAGTCATAGAGACACCAGTTGCGTACATTGAAGGCAATGCAGCTTGAGTGTCATTATCCTGTTAAAACGAAGTCATTTCCAATATCCAAATTCTGGGCGGATAATTTTAAATAATTTCCTTTTAAATATAGTAAATAGAGCTCATGATTCAATAATATCAACAAAATACCAAATTACCTAATCTCTGTGGCCGATTTACACCCCACGCAAGAACACTTCTACCTCCATGTTTTATTAATCCAACTAGAATCTTGGAATTAAGTTTCAGAAAAATCATAATTGATAGAAAATAGATTGGGGTGGCAGACAAGTCAACATTTTTTGTCTGATGGGCCTATAATAGCTTGTAAATGAAAAAATAAGGAGTTTAATCCCATTAAATTTGCATGGAATCAAGAATCTCTCTTCACATCCATGCTGATGCATGGAACTGAAGGTGTTCTGGCATAGGGTGTAAATTGGCCTCAGAATTAGTAATTTTGTATTCTTTCATGGTATTATGAATCGT
>BMAU01012271.1:0-32739 GCA_019973935.1 Trichonephila clavipes
GAGACAATTTCAAACTACAGGAACAGCTATCCGGGGGTTCAGTAGTGGTCGTCCACGAGGAACCACACCCGCAGATGACCGGTACATTGTCTTACAGGCCAGAAGAAACAGGCGGCAGACAGCGAGAGAATCGCTAGATACACGACACAGGCGACTGACGACCGACATCACGTTTTACCGTGGCCAGAAGACTGCCCGTTGGTGGTCTGTTTGCACGACGCCCTGTACGGGTGGTACCTTTAACGCCTGCCCAATGGAGAAGGCCTTCTCTGTGGTGCCGGGAACACCGGAATTGGAGAGACAATGAATGGGGACGAGTACTCTTTACAGATGAGAGCAGATTCAGTTTGAGTAGCGATTCTCATCGCATAATCTGGAGAGAGCGGGAAGCCGCAATCATCCCTCGAACATCATTGAAAGGGACAGGTATGGAGGTCGCGGTGTTCTCGTTTGGGGAGGCATCATGCTTGGTAGTCGTACAGACCTTCACATCTTCGACGCAGGTTCAGTCAACTGACCCGTTATTGTAACGAGATTCTTCTTCCATATGTGCGTCTTTTTAGAGGCGCTATGGGTCTGCAGTTCCTTTTCATGGACGACAATGCACCATGTCATCGCACAGTAGCTGCCGAACAGCTCTTAGAGAGTGAGGATATTGAACGTATGGATTGGCTGGCACGATCTCCGGATCTCAATCCCATCGAGCCTTTATGGGATTTTCTAGGCAGACGCTTGGCAGCTCGTACCTTACCACCAGTAATGATTCGGGAGCTTTGATTGGTGCTGCAAGACGAATGGGCAGCAATACCTCAACAACTCATTGACACCCTCATTCTCAGCATGGTCAGACGCTGTGAAACCTGCCTAGCAGTCAGGGGATATGATCTCCCCTACTAAAGACCGGATGTTTCTTGCTGGACACCCATCACAGGGATGTTTCGGCCTTCAGTCGCATTGCGCTCCATGCTACTTTTTCAATAAAGCTTCTTTTTATCCCTCTGATTTCTCTTTTAGTAAGTGTTGCTTACATATTACACATGTCCTTACGTATTGGGGATCTTACGGTATTAAATGTGTTGATTTGGAAAGCTTTTGTACAAAGTTATATTGAAAAAACCGTCTCGTCCTTAATTTTTGCACACCAGTGTATGTAAATTCGCTTATATAGGTCAGACTTATATCGCTTATATAGGTCAGACGTTTTACCGTGGCCAGAAGACTGCCCGTTGGTGGTCTGTTTGCACGACGCCCTGTACGGTGTGTACCTTTAACGCCTGCCCATCGGAGAAGGCCTTCTCTGTGGTGCCGGGAACACCGGAATTGGAGAGACAATGAATGGGGACGAATCATCAAGAAACTGATTTGCCACCTTCTGAGCTATGGTGCGCCTGTTCCTTTTTGCTGATAGGACGATATATCTGTCTTCTGCAGGCGTCGTACTTCTAACACGACCTCACCCGTGCCGTCTACTACACATTCCAGTAGTTTTAAATGTTTTCCACAGAAATGAAACAACGCTGTGAGCGATGTCGAACTCCCTGGCAACATCTGTTATTTTTCTCCCTTCTTCGATCTTTCGAATAATTCGGCCACGCATAAAATCATCTATGTGATGTCGGGAAGACATGCCGAAAATTTTAAGTTCGTCTGTTAAATCTTTCCTGTAAAACTTTGATTTGAAACAACAACTGTCCACACGCGTCAAAACCTTTAAAGCTCTTATGACCGCTATCACGTGATGAACAGACGTGGAAAAAAAATTTGCATACTCATACTTCTTCTTACTAATATCCCGCACTTATTCTAATTTTCCACATTTTTGTTTCCTTTCATTTTTTGTGGTTGCTATGGATAATAGTGTTCTCCGTCCTTAGCAATTGTCCAGCAGTGTATATATATATATATATATATATATATATATATATATATATATATATATATATATATATATATATATATATATTATATCTACACTGGTGTGCAAAAAAAAATTAAGGACGAAGTCGAAAAAATTAGCATATCAGCTGAACGAAGAGGCAGAGCGGACAGAAAGACCAATCAGGAGATTAAGTGAGGTGATGTACGGTAGCACATGCGCAGATATGCAGGTAGACGTAATGGGGAGTGTCTGGTAGTATAAAGCATGTTGTCGATGTAAGATCAGTATTTCTGGCAATGGATTGCACGCCGTATAGCCGTTAAAATTCCACCGAGTTGCTGCTTCAGCGAGAAATGGCGAATAATCAATCTGTTAGACGAAATTTGGATGCTTTTACCCGACGTCGAATCATTGGGAAGTTGGAGGAAGGCCGCAGTGTGACAAGTGTGGCTGCAGAGTTCTGAATTGCTCACAGCATCGTTTCACGACTTTGGAGACAATTTCAAACTACAGGAACAGCTATCCGGGGGTTCAGTAGTGGTCGTCCACGAGGAACCACACCCGCAGATGACCGGTACATTGTCTTACAGGCCAGAAGAAACAGGCGGCAGACAGCGGGAGAAATCGCGGGCACACGACACAGGCGACTGGACGACCGATATCGCGTTTTACCGGGGGCAGAAGACTGCACGGTGGTGGTCTGTTTGCACCACGCGCTGTACGATGTGTACCTTTAACGCCCGCCCATCGGAGAAGGCGTTCTCTGTGGTGGGGAGACAATGAATGGGGACGAGTACTCATTACAGATGAGAGCAGATTCAGTTTGAGTAGCGATTCTCATCGCATACTCATCTGGAGAGAGCGGGGAAGCCGCAATCATCTCTCGAACATCATTGAAAGGGACAGGTATGGAGGTCGCGGTGTTCTCGTTTGGGGAGGCATCATGCTTGGTAGTCGTACAGACCTTCACATCTTCGACGCAGGTTCAGTCAACGGGACCCGTTATTGTAACGAGATTCTTCTTCAATATGTGCGTCTTTTTTGAGGCGCCATGGGTCTACAGTTCCTTTTCATGGACGACAATGCACCATGTCATGGCACAGTAGCTGCCGAACAGCTCTTAGAGAGTGAGGATATTTGAACGCATGGATTGGCCGGCATGATCTCCGGATCTCAATACCATCGAGCATGTATTGTATTTTCTAGACAGACGCTTGGCAGCTCGTACCTTACCACCAGTAACGATTCGGGAGCTTCGATTGGCGCTGCAAGACGAATGGGCAGCAATGCCTCAACAACTCATTGACACCCTCATTCTCAGCATGGGCAGACGCAGTGAAACCTGCCTAGCATTCAGGGAAATCATATCCCCTACTAAAGACCGGATGTTTCTTGCTGGACACCCATCACAGGGATGTTTTTTGGCCTTCAGTCGCATTGCGCTCCATGCTACTTTTTTTTTTCAATAAAGCTTCTTTTTTATCCCTCTGATTTCTCTTTTAGTAAGTGTTGCTTACATTACACATGTCCTTACATATTGGGGATTAAATGTGTTGATTTCGAAAGCTTTTGTACAAAGTTATATTGAAAAACCGTCTCGTCCTTAATTTTTGCACACCAGTGTATATATATATATATATATATATATATATATATATATATATATAGTATAATAAAAATAAAAAGTGAAAAAATAACTAGAACCCACAGTACTAAAAGAAGTAAGAAATTGGAATTCAGCAAACACAACAAATGTAGATACAAAAAGTCATAGGACTAAACTGGAGACCTATTATGATTTCTAAAGCTGTCGCTGAATTATGCCAGCGAATTAGTGTTAACAATGCTTTATGGATTTTCCTTCCCCGTACAGCAGAAATTTTCGACATAATAGGAAAAAAACCCAAGTTGAAAAGTTAAGCTTAATACAGCACGTGGTTGTAGAATAACGATTCCTTCACAAGACGAGATTCTCATGACAATGAAACAACCATTAAAGTAGATTTCTATGGAGATGAGCTAAAAGACTTATTGAGAACCCACTACACAAAGTGAATGCTGGTTAAAGGATGATTAAGTTGTATTAGTAGAGGTATCTACTTTAAAACCTTTCTGTAATAATACTCTTATCCTAATTGAATTATAGGAACGGGGAGAAATTATTTTAACTTTTGACTAAACGAAATAAAAGGAAACGCGAAAAATGTAAAATAAAGTAACTAGTAGAATGAATCCAGGAGGTTTTCAACCGAAATGGATTGTTGAACGAATAGTATTTCATTCTGGTTCGAGTAAAAAAAAATAAACTCTTCAGAAAATAACTTTGGATAAGAAAAAATTCATACACTAAAAAAGGAATAAGTATATCTTTTTGAGATTCTGCTTTTACAAAACCTACAAAGATTGAAACTAATTTGAGAGAATTTTTCTTCCTTCCTGAATATTTTATTATTTGACTCTACCTTTTGATTTCTTATTTTCTTCAGAAATATTCTTCTATTTGAAAATAAGTATTTAAAATATTCAAGATGGAAAACAAAAAACACCATTTGAGCATTGCTTTTGGAGAAGAATTTTTTATTCATGGAATGAAATGTTTTCTTTTGTAAGTACTTATATTGAAACGCCATACGTAGTAAAGAAAATCAGTCACAGTAAAAAAATAGTAAAAGTAATTATAATAAAAGCTTTTGCAAACATTCGTCTTTTTTCTTTTTCATTTTATCTGTTCTCAAAGAAGAGAAAAGTTAATGTTGAACTCTATACTACTCTGTTATACAGTGGGTGATCAGTTAACGAACATAATCCGTTCCAAGACTATGTTCACTATCCGAATTGTTCGTTAACCGATCATCGATTCACCACAGACTTCTATTTGAAATCGATTAATTCGTTCTAGAGACCCTGAAAATTAAATTTTTAAAAAAATGTATAATTTCTTAGTAAGTTTTGAAAAAATTAATACATACATATAGTCTTTTATATTAACCAAACCTTTTCATTTTTTACTTATGGGACGTTGAAGAATATGTCCAATGTCGATTACTTTTCTCTCTTTTCAGGATTTTCCGGAAGTGATTAATAACATTGTCGTTGTAAAGATCCCCAACCCCACTGACATCAGCTTGGTTTGGGTGCCATTTTAAAACCATTGCTCTAACAGCCTCCCACTTTTTAAAAAGATCTTTAATGACAGATTTCGGCATTGGTCCTCTTTCATCTTCCTCTTGTTCAGAAGGAGACACATTTCGATGTGTTTCTTGGTGTTCTTCATTCAAAATTTCTTGGAGTTCTTCTATCGTCAGTTCATCTTCTTGTCCCGTTATGAACACTTCTATGTCATCCTCCTTTACCTCCAATTCCAGATGTTTAGCAGTTGTCAAAATTTCATCCATAATTGAAGGGGTGTCTCAGTGATCACCTCCGAATAAATGTTCGTTGTCCAAACACAAAGAAAATCTTTCTTAAAAGTGTTCGTTATCCTAACACAAAAATCTTTCGTGAAAGTGTTCGTTAACCGATTTGTTCATTAACCAATTTGTTCATTAACCGATCTGTTCGTTAACCGATCACCCACTGTATATAATATTATATTATGTACAGATTTACCTTTTCGCCACGTTTGATATAAATGTAAAGTTTCAAATGAAATAAAATTATTAAATATTTTCTTAAAAACTTAATTCCCATTTTAATATGCCTAAGATGTATGACAATTGTTCATAAAAATTTAAAAGTTAATTTCTTATTCTCAAAAATTTGAATAGTCAGTAGGAAAATAATTGCGTAGTCAAGATAACAAGAAAATCTACTCTTTTCAGGGAATTCCTTAAAACTTTTCCTTAAGCAAATCCGACTACGTTCGGAATCGTGATTTTAAAAAAGTACATAAACGGATAATTTTCAGGATATTTAGTGTGACTCAGATTAGAATACATGTATAAAATTGTTTTAAGGACATATTGAAAAAATAAATGATTTAAGTACAATATTTTGACAAAAAAGGAACATAGAATGCCCACTTTTCAAAATATTCTCCTTTTGTGAAAAGTGCTTCTATTATAATAATATTTTTCCTTTACATAGCTTAGATCTCTGTACAGAGGCTCAACTAGAATTTTTTGAAATATTTAAGGGGACTCGGCACCTTTTCAATTTTTTTTTTTTTTATTTAAGGGTTTTAAAATATTTTTTTGTATATTATTAACAGTTACTACTAAACTAAGAAATTTCACCATGAAAAAATTACTAAATTTAAAAAAAAATTTTAAATTTAAAGTTTTAAAAATTTTTTACCGATTTTCAAAATTCTTCTTCTTTTACAATTATCATTATTTTGACACCAAAATATTTTTGGGATTTATTAGACTGTGAGTAATAACTTTAGGGATCGATTTTGCAACAAACAAATTAGTTTTGGAAAAAAATAAAATGTAAACATTAATGGAAAAAAGCTAAATAAACATGACTTCTGCTACATTTTCTTTATAATTTTTTTTTATTCAAAATATTAAAAAATGGATCCCTAATTTAATTAAGCACATTGTAATAAAGATACACACCAAAAATTCAAGTTGTTTTTGATAAATATCTGTAGAAGTTTTGTACTTTTAAAGACCATGATTTCATGAAAAAACTCGAACTGAGAAAATGCATTTTTAAGAATACCAATCAGCAAATATATATCAAAACAATGTCTAAATTTTGTAATAATTTTTCAATATGTTGTATAAATATATACCTTTTAAAATAAAACATAATACAATTCAATTTCAAAAATATTAAACAAAAATATAAGCTTTTTTTTAAAGTGCCTGTCTGTGAGCCCAAAATTACGAAAAAATAGGAAATATCATTGTGACTTATTTTTACAGAAACATCTATGAAATATATTAAAAAATAAATGAAATACATGAAATAAATGTAATAAAAATACATGAAATGTGCAATAGAAAATTTAAAAGCTTTTTATAAAAATAATTTGCTACTTAAATCAATATCTAAAAATAAAATAAAGTAAAACAAATTTATGCTAAAATGTATTATTTTTTCAAAACAGGTTTGTTTTAAAATTGGCCTGCGCCATAAGTCATTCCTTCTCTCCTCCTAGCTAATAACTTTTTTATGTATTGCTTTTTTAATAAGTTTAAGAGCCAGCTTATTACTGGCATTTTGACGACGTTTTCTAAATTTTTGTTTTCGACAATCTAAGATAGTAGCAAGTTGTTTCGTTGAACCTCCAGTAGCTGCACCTAATGCTTTCTGTGTTTCTACAATGGTGTGTACTGTACCCTTATTGTATTCGCAGACAGCTTCTGTTACTGCCCGCTTAACACGTCTTTTGTTTACGAAATTTCTTTCGACACTTTGCCCAAATCATGCTATGCAAAACTTTCGTTTGCATTTTGTGTTCCACATCGAATGCATCTTTCTAACAATTCATTAGATGCAAGTCTTTGATAAATCGGTAGAATTTTTGTAAGAAACTTTCATTTATTGGTGTTCCTACATTTAATTTATGATTGTTAGGTTTTCCCCATTAGCAATCGCAGATTGGTAGAAACACCATGAGTTTTTCTCCTGCAGGACACTTCGAATGTTGAGGTTTAGCATCTGTAGAAATGCTATGCAACAATGTAGCATATATTGCTGTTTTTCATAGCATTCACATCCCCTTTGTTTCTCAAAATAGCCTTTTGGTAGTAAGTAGTTAATTTTTTAATCGTGGCTTCTTTCAAACTACCATGAGCTTTACCCTAAAGAAATACCTTGAGCACGACAGTCTTTTTACAGTAGATCTCAAAGCTGTTCCTAACCGCTTACTAACATGATTAATACATTCTTCCTTTTATCACAATGTCAGGTCCATACACTTTTTTCTCGCACGTAGTTAAACTTTTTACAATCACCATCGGATAATACTGTAATATAACGGAATCCAAAGTGATGTGGATCTTTCCACAAGGTTAATGCAGCTTCCATTTCCATTGATGTAGATGGAGCCCAAGTGATTTATATCACATTCGCTTTTATGTCCTTCATACCATATGCTGAATTCAGCACTTGACTGGCCTAGCTTATTTTTTGCCACAGAGCAATGACGACACACCTTACTCATCACTTCAAAGTCAACCACATATCCGGTGAGCATATCTATAACACATCCTACACCGATAAGCGAGGTGTGACCACGAGTTAGCCACGTTCCATCAAAACTAACACTTAAGTCTGTGATTTCAGCTCCATTCTCGTACACATTTTTAATTTCTCGGTGGATTTCCGCAAATATGTTTTCAGATGCCAGAGTATATGCATTATCCAGCCGTCTCGCACACTTCCCATATGTAGTTGATGAAAAGGATCTATATTCATCACCATACAAAATTTTCTATAGCTGAATAGCCTTTTTCCCAATATGTGAAAAAGCTTGAGTTATTCTCAAATTCACATCATGGCTGGTCTGAACAGACTTTAGAGATGTGTTTACAACAGTTTTGTTTTCATCACAATTGCTACACAATAGTTTTAAATTGTATGAAAATCCCAACTTGGCTCCAAGCTCCAGTTTCAAAGTTTGTTTTCACAATATTGGCACTTTGCACTTCGAAGAAGAAGATTGTTTAACTTGGTTAAAGTCCACCAATATATAATTTCCAATAGCAGAGGTATCCTTTTACCACAGTGTTCAATTTTTCCAGGCGTACATTTGAAAAAACTGAATTTTTGTTCACTTCACAATCAATTTTCGCTTTACACCATCGCTTTTCATTCATTTGCAAAGCACGTACTGAACGTTTTCTAAGAGGCATAATTGAGATAAGAAATAATAAAATGAATGAATGTATGATTGAAGTAGCATTAAAAATTATGATTGAAGTAGCATTAAAAAATGCTGTTTTAGGTTTCTATGAAGTTAAAAACTAATGAAACTAAAAATCACACAGCAAGCGAAAAATGGCAAAAAGCTAATGTAAATAAACAACTTTGCTGATAGTTACAGTCACAGCTAACGGTTCCTCTGCTTCTCTGTAGTTTTTAATGTAAAATAATGGATTTATTCTCAAGTAAAAAAATGTAAACATTGAGGTGGGCGTGGCATTTAAACTGCTGACAGAGCTGTCAAAATATTTAAAATGCATTTTACTGCGTTTAAAATAATCAGATCGTTTCAAAACTTCCCTCAATTGTACCAAAGGTATCAAACTACATTTTAAACTAAAAATTGAAAAATCGATATTTTCATCGATTTTAGGTTTTTGAAAGGTGCCAAGTCTCCTTAACTTAGAAGTGGGTTTATCCATGGTTTACGACAGCAGAGGGGAGAAATTTTAAGAAAAAAACACCGATAATTATTACAATTCGTTGTAACTCGGAAAATAATGTGAATTTTTCAAAAGTCTTAGTTGTGCCTCTGTACAGTGATCTTTGCTGTATACAGGCAAAATATTATTATAATAGAAGCATTTTTCACAAAGGGAGAACATTTTGAATAAAGGTTATTCTGAGTTAATTTTTTGCCGAAATATTGTATCTAAACAATTATTTTTGTCAAAATGTCCTTAACACAATTTTATACATGTATTCTAATCTAAGTGACACTAAATATTATGAAAGAGATCTATTTATGTTCTTTTTTTAAAATCACGGTTCCGAACGTAGTCGGATATTTTAAAAATTTATGGAATTTTTCGTTGTGATGTATACTTTTACTCATACACATTTTTTCTTCCTTTATACAAGGTGGTCCCAAATTCATGGTACAAAACTTTAAGGGTATATACAGGACATTGTAGCAATCATTTATTGTATAGGAATAAATGGGTGCAAGTGATGTGGTAAGGCACATATGGGGAAATAAAAAAAATGAAGAATATAATTATATATTGGTTGGTTTCGTTGCCGGTAAGGGTCAGCCACCTTTCAATATGATGCACCTCCGTAGGATAAAGCGTCATGCGCTGATGTTTATGGTGGTAGACTTTACGTATACCGAAAATGCATACATGCATTGCATGTCGTCGGCCTAGTTATCAGACTGCGTAACTCCACCGGTGTTACTGATTTAATATAGGAGTGCTCCGGGCCAAGCGCTTTTTGGCGCGATTCCTTAATCGTTTTGTTTTCTCTACGCTATGCCTCAGTGCGCACTCCGCTTTTAATTTATTCCTCGATCAGTGTAATCACTACTTTTTTTATTTCATAATAAAACTATATTTCGAAGGGAAAGGTGGTGGCAAGATTTTAACATAGAATAAATACAACAGAAAGTAATATTAATATATTACACTTCCAGATATACATTATTTACACTTTTTAAGCGTTCATTACACAAAATTTGTAACAATGTGTTACTTTTGCTGAGTAGAGATCCCCCCCCCCAGCGGGAAAAAAAACCAAAACAAAATACTAACACTAATATACACTATCCCCATGGCAACCACATTATCGCAAGATTAAAATATCAAAGTAAACCATATTGTGACATTATGGCATATCTTGGCGAACATAAAGAACAACTTGGCGCCTAGACCTACTGTATCAAATTAGCATACCAGATGGAGTTACGCAGTCTGATAATTAGACCGACGATGTGCTGCCATATAAATGGTAACGGCAGAGCTGCACTGCGAATGTATCACGCATAGTTTCCTGATCGACGAAAGCTGGATCCCAGAATTCTCGCTTTTGGCCAACAAGAAACTCACAAAAATGTTTACAATGATACTTTCAAGACCATTGAAAAAGTGTCCGAAATTTATTGAAAAGGTTGATAACGAGTGACTAATAATGGCTTTTTAATTTTAATGTTGAAACAAAGCCTAAATCAAAGCACTTCAAAAACTACTCTTCGGCCAAAAATGTATGAATGAGCTAACCAAAGTACAAAGCAATGGTTTACAATACAAAACAAAATGTTTTTCCGATATTTATAAGATTACTTACGTTCACTGGTTTCTGAAGGCCAAACTACTGAAAGCATTGTGTCTGGAATATAGAAAATGCAAACAAGTTTGACTAATTTTCAATTACAAAGGATGACTCGCTGGACTCTTGTTCCACGTTCTTGTGTTCATTAGAGATGTGAATGAAGTAATGAATATAACACAAGAGCTGGGTTTACTGTACAGCATGTATGGTACTGTTATCGGAGATGATATATTCTATGAATTAAAAAAACACCTTTAATGATTATAACTTGGACTAGACAAACCTCAGTTGTCTGACTGCTGAGGGAGAAAAGAGTAAGAGTATTCAAAATAAACGTTTGATTCGACAAATAAAGCAGATGTGTATTGAGGAAAACATTCTGCAACTAATTTTCCTGCATTGTACTATTCGGCAGTATACTTTTGTGATAAATATGGGCATATTGCAAACGTACTGATTAGGTTTCTCAATTCTCGGTTTTTTTTCAATTCCGGGAATTTCTGGGAAATCCCGGGAATATAATTGCAATTCCCAAAATTCAAAAAATGTATAAAATTTCAGAAATATTTAAAAAAGTTATTTTTGAATAATATCAATAATAATTATATAAAAATAAGGATACATATAAAAACCCAAATTTAATATTCCTTCATATATATTCCAAAAATTAATAATATTCATAAATAAAAAAAAACTGTTAGCGACACCGAAAGTAATGTTACAATGAGGGATTTTGTAAATTAAAGATATCGGGAAAAAATTCGCATTTAAAAAAATAATTGCGAAAATTAATGTTTTTCCTTACAGACTTACATGCGTTTGAAGTCGAAGTTGAATCAATTACTTCTCTAAAGTTACAATTAAACGATAAATATTATTACATACTTGAAAATTTTCTTTCTGCTGAAGTATCCATCAATTTACACATATTAAAAATATCAATTATAGTATTTAATAGATTTTGTTTGTATAAAAAAAATTCCTTGTTGTTATGGAATTGCTATATTTTGTTACATAACTATGAAATAAATATGAATATAAGAATCTCACACAAAAATTTTGGATAGTAAAAAATAATAAAAAAAAAGTTGCGAGATTGCTTAAAAATATAAACTCCAAACTATTTGGAGGTTAATTCCGTTTTTCAAATTCCTGATTCAATTAAGTAGCGTATAATAGAGACACGTAAATAAAAAAGAATTTTAAAATTCAAGCATATGGAATTAAAAATGTCTGTGTGCTAATGACCACACGATAGAAGTAAAAAAAATTCTGATTTATTTGGGGCAAAAGTATCCAATTGCTGGGATATACTATGTTTTTATTCAGGACACTCTTGCAGATAAATTTTTCATCGGGATATATGTTTATTTTATCCATTTTCTGTAAAAGGCAGTGTTTAATCAGGTATGAATTCTTATATATTTATATATGACAATTTAAGTTACATATATGTAATGATGAAAAACTTATTGTGAGACACACAAACACACACACATATATATATATATATATATATATAATTTGGCGTGGCCGGTGGTGTGTGAATGATACTGTATTATCGAAAAAGCAAGAATCTTGAAATGATTAACTTCCATTTATTGCTCTTTTTGAAACATCTATGCATCTTATAGCAATACAGACTTTACAGCACAAAGCAGACAAAGACAACACACAAATACACAAAGCGCGGCAGCCGGCTGGCAACATGATTGCAGAGTAACGAGAGAAGAGAATAATATAAGTTGAAGGATTACTGGAGAACCTTCTTCTCGCAGGTAAGCTCAGTCTCCTTTCATTATTAACTAGGTGGAAACATGGGTTCAGCTTTTCTCTTAGCCCTTTGCTGCATAATTGTATAAAAATTAAGCGTGAGAGTTATAAAGAGTGAAAATAATTAAAAAATAAAAAGTTACAATGTGTGTAGATAAATGAAAATTTAGGAGTGATTGTGTACATAAAAATGTATTATTTTTCGTGTCCGAGAGTCCTGTTTATATAGATTATTAAAATAAGTAGCTTGTCCACCTTGAAGCAGACTTAAAATAGGTGTGAGCGAGAAAATCAACCGCCGCGGACTGAACGCACCGGTGAGAGTCTCGACTCGTCTGAACTTCGCCCAAAACGGACGACTATAAGACTAGTTCTGCTTAATTCTGATCGGGCCAATTGGGGGACAGCCAATAAAACCCCATCGAAGGGGGGTCTCCAAGAAGAAGGAAAACTGGGCGCCGAGGTGTTACCAGATCTCGCTTCGCTATTGGTCGGGCTGCTCTGTTCCCATAGGTTGAGAGCGAGTCCGAAAAAATTTGAGAGATTGAGAGTTTAGATTGCCAAAAGGGTGAGAATAAGAGAATTAAAGTAAAATATTATGAGGTCTATTGAATAAAGGATTAATATTATATTTTTCGTTACGAGCATTTGCTTGATTGGTATAAGAGTCAATACTGTTGAAAAATTAGTGGCTATCTTTTTGAAAAATTCTTTAAGAGTTTTAAGTTTAAGTGCTGTTCTGAGATCTTCATTTCATATGTACCATGAAGAGTCAGTAATAATTTTGATGATTTTATTTTGGGCTGTTTCTAACATCTTGATATAAGAATAGGCTGCGTGGCCCCAGATTGGACCGCGTATTGTAAAATTGATCTGAGAACGAGTTTGTAAATAAGCATCTGGTTTCTTAGCAGAAGAGAAGAGATAGCGCGATTTCCAGATCTTGGTATTTATAGGCAGCCAGACATCCCCTGATTTAGACGTGGATGGACATAGTTTCAAAAGTCCCCTTTGTAGGCTTGAAAAACTTAAAATAATACAAGTTGTCCTGGAAGACTGGAGATTAAATAATGCAAGAGCTATTACAATTAAATTATTGAGTTATTACACACACACACACACACACACACATATATATATATATATATATATATAAAAGCATTAATTAGTCTAATTATTTAAAAATATTTATAAGTAAATTACTTATATAGGTTATATTTTCCTAATATAAATGTTTAATGGTACTAACGTACTATCACAGCAATACCGACGTTCAAGGTAACTCGCAAATTTAGCAGTCCTGATTTGCCATGTGTCGTAAGTACTGAATTGGTAACCATGTGCTCCCTTTCATTTAATGTTCCTAATACCGTTGGGATAATACATATAAGCACAGTTTACGTACTTTATATAATATCATTTGCTATGTAAGACTAGGAAGTTTTATGATCAGAGAGCAAAAATTCAGTAAGGAAGCGTAAGGTTTGTACTTTTTCACAATTAGTAATTTTCTATGAGATTACAAGACCTTATAAGCTCTTAGTTATCTCAAATTTTAACTAAAATATTAACCACTTTCTCACCAATTAACTTTATTTATATGTCCGATTTTGTATCATTTGGCACATTTTCGTGCTTGAATGCTTCATCTTCTTGAGGTATCCGACTACGGTCGGAACCTTAATTTTTAAAAAAATGACACAAATGGATAATTTTCATGATATATAATGTCACTTGGATTATAAAACATGTATAAAATTGTTTTAAGAATGTTATTGAGTAAAAATTATTTAAATGCTATTATCTGACAAAAAGTGAATTTGGAATTACCTATTTTCAGAACATTCTCCTTTGAGGAAAAATGCTTCAATAATAATAATATTGTGCTTATACACTGCTGGACAATTGCTAAGGACGGATCACAAATTGCTATGTAGCATAACATTAAGCGAGACATGAGGCCTAGTAGGATAAAATATAGTTGCCACACTGTTCAGACATTAGAATAAAGAATATTTATTGTTCTGGAAAGTACAAAAGCTGTGAAACATCTGAAAGAAACAAAAAATGTTCATTTGATCTGCATACGGAGAAATGGAACAATGCATCTAAAAGTCAGCAGGCACCTTAAAGAAAGATATCAGTACGGGATATGTCCACCGTGGAGTGTGATGAAACATTCCACACGTCGTACCATACTTTGCACAACATTATCCAGCAGCTGTTGAGGCAATTTATCCCATTCCTCTGTGAGTGCACGGATGAGGGTGTTCTTGTTTGTGGAGGATAGTTTCGACCAGCAACTTGCCTCCCAAAGCCTCCCACACATTTTCAATGGGGTTTAGATCTGGAGAACGCGCTGGCCAAACGAGACGTTGAATACCCTCGCTGTCTAGACAGTCCTGAACAGCGAGTGTTCGATGACATGTTGCGTTGTCGTCCATAAAAACAAATTTATCACCGACAGCACCATGGAAAAGACGAACATGAGGAAGTAGAACTTCATCAATGTATCGTTGGCCCGTCATAGTCCCATTCGCAACCACATGTAGGCGCGTGCGGCCATTGATCATGATGCCGGCCCACACCATGATACTGCATGTCGGATATCGGTCCTTTTCCTGATATTTTCTGGACGATAAGCAGTACTACTCTCGCGCCAGATCAGTTGGCGTCTACAATCCGATGACAGATGAACCTACCTCATCTGAGAATAGTACGCATGCCCAGTCCTGTTCAGTCCAATTGTGATGCTCACGACACCATTGCAAACGGGCAGTACGGTGCTGTCTGGTCAATGGGACACACACAACAGGTCTGCGTGCGTAGAGTTCTCTTCCCCTCAAACGTCTGGCAACAGTTTTCGGGAGATCTGCTTTCCTGAGGCAGCAAGAAACTGATTTGCCACCCGCTGAGCTGTGGTGCGCCTGTTCCCTTTTGCTGATAGGACTATATATCTGTCTTCTGCAGGCGTCGTACTTCAAACACGACCCCCCCGTGCCGTCTACACACATTCCAGTAGTTTTAAATGACTTCCACAGCCGTTAAACAACGCTGTGAGCGATGTTGAACTCCCTGGCAACATCTGTTATTTTCCGCCCTTTTTCGATCTTTCCAATAATTCGGCCACGCATAAAAATCATCTATGTGATGTCGGGAAGGCATGCCGAAAATTATAAGTTCGTCTGTTAAATCTTTCCTGTAAAACTTTGACTTGAAACAACAACTGTCCACACGCGTCAAAACCTTTAAAGCTCTTATGACCGCTATCACGTGTTGAACAGACGTGGAAAAAAAAATTGCATACTCATACTTCTTCTTACTAATATCCCGCACTTATTCTAATTTTCCACATTTTGCTTCCTTTCATTTTGTGGTTGCTATGGATGATAGTGTTATCCGTCCTTAGCAATTTTCCAGCAGTGTATAATAGTCGAGAACTTGAGAGTCTCCAGAGGACCCAAACTAGGATTTTTTTTCAAAAATCCATATTATTTTAAGAGTTACTACCAACTGAAGTAATTATAGGAAGTTTTTTTCTTAAGTTTTCTCTAACCTTTTTTTTTAAAATATGAATAAATCCATTTCTAAGTTATATATTTCAAAAATCGTAGTTCAGTCTATGTACAAAGGTCTGAGCTATATATAAAGAAAAATATTATTACACTCATGTCCATAAATTAAGAAATCATACAGAAATTGAACTATAAAATAAAAATTTCACCAGTAGAATTATCACACACATCTTAAAGAAGAATAGGCAAGTTACAGAACACCACCAGATGTCGTGGATAGTACGTCACAATGACGAGAATGTAAAAGAGGGTATGTTAGGAATGGTGCCAATAAGTAAAATTGTTCACAAGCGCTTTAAAAGCCTTTCAGTGTTATAACCGCACAGTTATGGCAAAAAGGAAGCTTTTGATGCTTTTTTACGTGGTAGAATTATTGGACAACTGAAATGTGGACATATCCAGCTGGAAGTATCTGAGGAACTTGGAATCGCCCAGAGTGTCATCTCCAGGCTTTGACAATGATTCGAAGATGATGATAATGTGAGCAGATGTTACAGCACAGGTCACCCCCGAGATACAATGCCGAATGAGGACCGGTATTTGGCAGTTATTGCCAAAAGAAACAGAAGGAGCACATCATCAGACCTGTCTCGTCAACTCTCTTCAGCTACCGGTACGACAGTTTCAAGTCAGACCGTGTACAGACGCTTAAGACTCATTGGTCAATATGCTCGTAGGCCTGTCAGATGTGTACCACTTACCGCAACTCACTATCGCCTGCGATTAACCTGGAGTAAAGAGCATGCATTGTGGACACCACAACAGTTGTCTGGTGTGATGTTTTCCGATGAGTCCCGGTTTAGTTTGCAGTCTGATTCTCGCCGGACTTAAATATGGAGAGTGCCAGGTACCCGTTACCACCAAGAGAACACCATTGAACGACACCGTTACGTGGTGCAGGATGGCTGGTTCGGGGAGAAATTATTCTTGGTTCTAGAACTGACCTGAATGTTCAGAGTATAACGATGGCAGGCCACATCTATCGGGATGTCATTCTAGAACAACATGTACGTTTGTTTAGGGGCGCCATGGGTGCTGAATTTCTGTTTATGGGTGATAACGCCCGTGCTCACCGTGCAAACATTATAGATCAATGACTTCAATCGGAGGATATCACCCGTATGGATTGACCAGCATACTCACTGGACTTGAATCCAATAGAGCATGTTTGGGATATGCTTGGCCAACGAATTGTAGCCCGTCAACCCCCTCCCACCTGTCTACCTGAACTTCGGAGGGCATTGCTTGATGAGTGGTGTAATATTCCCCAAGATCAGATTGATAATTTGATATCAGCATGCCTAGGCGTTCTAAGGCCTTTATTGCATCGTCCGGGAGAACCATCTCCGTATTAACCATCATAGTAACCATGTTATAATGTTTTTTGTAAATAGGTTCTTTTTTGAAATTTGCTCCAGCGAGTAAAAATCGAAATTTTTATTAATTATTTCAAACATATAGTATCTTTTTTACTCTTTACGTTTTGTTTAATAAATATATTTTACAAACAAGTCAGATTTGTTTTGCTTCTGTCTCTTTCTTTGCCTGAACTTTATTATCCTTAATTTATGGACATGAGTGTATTTTAGAAGCAATTTCCATTAAAGGGGAATGTTTTAAAAATAGGCAATTCTATGTTCATTTTTGCCAAAATACTGCATTTAAATATTTTTTTACTGTAATAATATTCTTTAAACAATTTAATACATGTATTCTAATCTAAGTGACACCAAATATCATAAAAAATATCTATTTATAGGCTTTTACAAAATTACCGTTCCGAACGTAGTAGGATACCTTAATTAAGAAATAGATCCCATATTTAATTTCTTCTTTGTACTTGCGTACCATTTTTTGTAAAGCTTAAATGAGTTTCTTTATTGAAGTAATACTTTAAACATAAAAATACGTTAAATTTGCACATTCCGTTCGTTCGTTGTTGCTAGCATAACCTATGCAACTTGTCTGCATTTTTGCGTTACATAACTGTAAACGGAAGGGGCTTAAGACAAACTCCTTATCTTTTATAAATTCTGAGAACTTCAAAAGTGTTTCTTTAATTGAACGATTTGAAACGATTCATGCACTGTTTCACCAATGTCTTCCAATGTAGCTAGCAATTCAACTTTTTCTACATTTTAAAATATTATTGATCATAAAAAATACTCAACGGACAAACCAAACTCACATTTACTATGTAATCCTGATCCTCAACGGAGAGTGCCGCTTTATTACAAACTTTGAAATATCCTAATAATAATTGCCAGGATCCTTCTGCCAATTTCCTACATAAGAATAGCATTTTCTTCAATTATTTTCATGGGCTGTGGTAGCCCAGTGGTCAAGGTATAGGATTATTGTAGGCATGCCATGAGTTCGAGCCCAGTACCACTAAAGACACGCCGTGTAGGGCAGCGATGCACGTTAAATCTATCGAGATCTAAAACGTCCTCCCGTTGGTGTGGTAGTTAAAAGAGGGGTTGCCAGCTCAGGTGTCGTTCACGTCACTTGACCATGGTTCAAAATTACGTGGTCTATCGCCAAAAGCCCTCGTGTGGCTGAACAGTGCGACGTTAATATTCACTCAATCACGCAATCAATTATCTTCACTTGTGCTCCTCTTTTCTCGCCAAATGACAGAAAAATCTCATTATACCGATTTTTTACACTTTCTTGTGGCCCATATCATTGTGCAGCTTGCCATCAGTATTCAGATTTAATAACAGATTAGTTTTTTCAGATATTTGAAGTTTTCTAAATTTATCTTTTGGTTTCGGTTTTATTTTAAAGCATTTTTCCACTCTTACATTGAAGTAATTAAACAAATTTTTGAGTACAATGAACTCTTTCAGTGTTCAAATGAGTTATTAGTTTCAATTTTCATTAACAAAATATTTTCTGCTTGATTACGTTTTGAGATTTATCCAGTTATCATAGTCACTTAATTCAGATTGATATCAAGACCATTTTTTGTTTAAAAAATAGTTTATATAACTTAGAAGATTTTTCATTTATTTTTCGCAGTTGAGAAAATGACATGACTACAAAACGTTCGCAGGTTGCTATGAGAAAAGCTATTTCGAAGAGATGGAATACTACTAAAAATGATAAATCTATAAACTCCCTCATTTGATAATAATATTAGATTTATAAGCACAATTATTCTGTATACAAGCATTGTACATAAAACTGAATATGTTCATCTTGTACCAAATTCCATTATAGTAAATATACTGTAGTACTATTTTATAGTATATTAAAAAGTGAAACAAATACCCAAACTTGCTTAGGTACCCCAATTTAAAAATGAAAAATTAAATTTTATGAACAAATTTGGAAATTTTTAGCTTAGGTTAGTAACAGTATAATTGCATACATAAATATTTTGCGTTTAAATACTTTTGTGAAAATATTAGGTTAAGATTAAGCTGAACAAACTGTCAACTAACAAATGATATCAATATTATGCAAACATATTCTTCGAATTAAAAATATATTTTCAGTCATATTTAATTAAAATAGCGTTTTAATGTGGAACATACATTGAAAAATAAAATATTAAAAATTAGAGGTGTACGGGCATTATAAGTTTTTTGTCTCATGCCCTCACAAACTTTGAATGCGTTTTTCTCAAACTTAACTTTAAAGGTGTAAATTTTTTTTAAACCCCTAAGGTCTCTTTTTTTTTCTGTCTAAAATAGAATCTTGAGTTTCTTTTGTACGTACTCCAATACTATTGACTCTGTAAAAATTAGTATTGATTTAGGTCCGGGCTCTTCAATTATTTTTTTAAAAAATGCTTAAGATAATATTTTTTAAAAAATCACGTTTTTTTAGGTTTAGCTAGAAGAAGAATAATTAAAAATCAACAAGGGATCATGTTTTCAAATCCATACTAGCTTTTGTTTTCAATGATTTGGAAAACATAAATCACTAAAAATGACTGAAAAATTTTAAAAATTGAGCATTTCATAAAAGTTAAAAAAAACTAATTTCTTAAAATTGTGAAATAATGGCTGGTCAAACTGTCTTCGTACTTACAGAATCAGATTAATAATATAATCTAAATATAAAACATAAATTATTTTAATTGATAATGTCTCCAGAAAGTTTTTAAAAAAGGGTACAGTACAGCCTTAAAGAAAGAGAAAACAAAACTACATGAAAAAAAAAAATGTACATGCCATTTTTACTTAAAAACATGAGCCCAAAAAGTTTTTAAATTCAAAACTAAACAAAAGTTGCCAATCCGAGCATAATTTTCGTCCACAGCCAAAAAAAAAAAAAAAAAAAAAAAAAATCCGAGTAAACGTAACGCTTCCGAACCTGACGATTCACTTAAATTCACTTTCCAGCAAAACGCGCCTAAAAATGTTATCAAGTAAGCGGTATGATTCTCGCTTTGAGTGCAAGAGATTGCGGGTTAAAATCCCGACAGGGTTCTTTTTTTATAAATTCACCGAGTATTTAAGGCTGTATTCGGCTATTGTTAAAGAATAGGACCAAATTCTGAATATTTTTCGGATATAAACGTACTCTGAACATTAATATTATATCCTGGCTTCACTAGCCTGTAGAGAATCACTTGTTTTATCATACTGTTCATTTTTATTCCAGTTGAGAACTTTTTCTTTGATAAAATATATTTCGCATGCTTTTTCCTTATACTGTAATGCTAAATGAACTATTCATTTATATGTTAAATGAAAAAACTAATTACTTATGAACTATTTTTAAATTTTAAAAACACTATATTAAAAACAAATGCATGAGTTACAATGGCGCAAATTTTTATGAAAATTGAGGCATTTTTTCTGACCGAAAATGTGTTCTGCGTCAAGTTCACGCTCTCGAATATATGACGAAAACAGCCTCAGCAGATGATTTGTCTTAAATAAATTTATCAATTCTAATTTTTAACTTCATACCTCAGTGCTTCTCAAACTTTCAATCCAGGCGCCCTTTTCAATCACAATTTTTATTGCGCCCCCCCCTTATACATAATAATTTACTGAATGCAATAATAATGCACTTTTACGATAAAGCAACAATATTTATTATAAACCGTACAAATTCATGATATAAGTATTAAAATTTGTATATGTTAATTTTAAGCAAAAAAAAGTTAAGTAATAGGATAATTACTAAGTTATTTTTCCTTTCTCTGATTTTTAAATTGGAACATATTACAAAATGCGGTGGTTGCTTAGAAGACAAAATATAGATATCAGCTAAATATAGAAAATGAACTCAGAGGGTCAATTTCTTATCTTAAAACTCCTTTCAAAACTTTGCTCTGTAAGACAAGCCCATGGAAGTAGCCAATAATTATTAAACTTGTTCTTAATTTAGTATTAATTAATTAGTCATAAAATACTCTGTGCACCACTCATACATTAAAAGCAGTGTTTCTCAAACTTTCAATACTGGCGACCCAATTTTCAAATCATAATTTTTGTCTCGCCCTGTACAACAATAATGTATTTACTGCAATAAAAATGCACTTTGAGAGAGACGCTAAAGTTACAATACGATCTTAATTTATAAACCGTACAAATTAATACGATAAGTATATTAAATTTTGTGTATATTTTAATTAATATATATATATTTTAAGAAAATTACTTAAAATATATATATATATATATATATATTACTTAGAATTATGTTATTTTTCTTTCTCTAATTTTTAAATTGGAACATATCGCAAAATGATGTATTTAATTAAAGATTTATTTCCTTCAGCATTCATTTTTCAAAATACAAATGTCATTAGAAAATAGTCTAGTCAATGTCGCTCTCATCATATCCATCACATCTGGCATTATAAGGTACGTTTGCGTGAGTCTGGGCAACCTATCGGACGTCTGCGCAAAACATGTAAAAATGCTTTTCCTCGTTCAATTCCAGTCAGTTTTGGTCGACTCGATACTCTATAGCTACCGAATCTAGCTTGAATGTACATTTTTTTTTAATTTCCATGTTAATTGTAATTCACGGTAATTAAGTATTTACGGCAGTAGATTAAAAACAATATCATACATACATTTTTAAGTCGTAAGCAAACATTCGACCATAATAAAGAATCAACAAGTACACAGACGAACGAGCATGGTTCCGAAAATTAAATCAAGGCGATCTTCTCAAAAATACTTAAATTTTGGATTTACCACTACTGAAGTAAATGATGGAAAAAAGCCCCAGCTCGATATGCGTTAAAACTTACAAATCTGCAGAACAACATGTGAAAGTTGTTTTTTAAAACATGTAAAATAATTTAGCTATGTTGGCAAAGAATTTTAAAAAAGTATTTTCTGGATGAGGACAGCTTGGTAGCAAGTTACGAGTGGATTAGGATCTATTTCAAGATACTCCAGAAGGGCTCTCAACTTCCGAAGAAGAAATCTTCATAGATTTCACATCCAGGGAAAATTAAATGGCAATTTTGTAATAAATCGCTCTTTGAATTTGGGGTAGAGGTGGATAAGGAATTATCTGTACTGAAAACAAAAGCACTTCGTATACTATTACCATTTTCAACATCCTACCTTTTACAAACCGGATTTTCTGCAGTGGATGCCTTGAAGACAAAGACAGCTAAATGTAGAAAAATAACTTAAGTGTCAATTTCTGATATTAAACCTTCCTTTGAAAACTTTCCACTACAAGACAAGCCCGTGGAAGTCCCTAATAATTATTAAACTTGTTCTTAATTTAGTAATAAGATTGATTGATTGAATATTAACGTCGCACTGTTCAGCTGCACGAGGGCTTTGACGACGGACCACGTAATTTTTGAATCATGGTCAGTGACGTGGATGACACCTGAGCTGGCACCCCTCTCCTAACTACCACACCACACCAACGCGAAAACGTTTCAACTCTCAACAGATTTAACGTGCATCGCTGCCCACACGGCGGGTCTTTAGTGGTACTTGGCTCGAACTCGTGACAAGGCAAGCCACGATCCGATACCTATACCACTCGGCTACCGCGGCCAAATTCAGTAATAAGAAATTATTTATAAAATACCTTCTTCAGTACTGATACATCAAACGTATACTGGCTGAAACACCGACTCTTCGCACGAGTTCATTTTTAAAAAAATAAAACATTATTCTTGATATAATAGCTGAACTGTAAGGAGAGAGTAAAACTGTGTGCACGACCTTGTATACAAAAATGTAAAATGATTTTTTTTTTTTTAGATAAATGCTATAATTGTAAATAACTGTTTAAAGAACTGTAATTTTAAACCTCACACAATTAGCATTTAGAATTAATGTTAAATTATGAAAAAGAATACAAAAATTTCGATGAAGAATAATTGTGTTACTTTTTAACATTTAAAGCGAGAAGACTTCAAAATGTTTTAACCCGGGAGCAGGCGCGTACTCGATACTAACATTAATGGTAGTGGGGATTCAGTCACCCCAATCATTTGTTTAGAATTTTTACTGTACAGGATACAAATCGGAATTCTAGTAAATATTTTAATTTATAGAAAATATACTTACCTTCTTTCAAGGACTATTCAATTCTTTGATGATTTGAGAAAAATCCAATAACACTGATTTAAAATGATTCAAAAGTACAAGACCATAATAAAGGACGCAAATCGGACACTTTCAATTATCCTACAGAAATGTCAAACCAATCAATTCTTTTCCAAATATCGCAAAACTCAATTATTTACAATTTCTAAGCGAAAAGCAAACGCATAAAAAGATGGGAGGGAACTAATATTGATAATAACCATACCATAAGATTGAAGTTCAATCAAATGATTAGCAAACGTACTATGCAGCCTGGCTGAAAAGTGAATCATGACTTCCTTTCCTTTTCTACAACTAATGTACAGTGTATTTCAATAATAATTACAGTGGTGAATTGTTTATCTTCCTTAGAATTTTTCTCAGGGTCTGGGTTTCGTTTTTCTTTTAACGAGTAATATTTTATGTTAAAACGTAATAAAAAAATCTCACTGAGGAAATACAGCAAATAAAACAAAATGTTTTTTTTTCTTAAATTTGGTTTTGGGATCAAAGATAGCTATTTGATGACGGAAAAAAGCCAGATAATAAACATAAATTATGTCAGTGTTGTTGTGTGTATTTTTTTATTATGGAAGAAAGCATTTTGTTTTACTTCTCTTTCCGGTTATTTTTTATAAAAAAAATCTTTAAATTTTCGATACGCTCACGCCCACCTTGTAGGGTCATCGTGCCCCCCCAGGGGGGCGCTCCTCACACTTTGAGAAACACTGCCATACCTTGATAATAGCATGGGGTCAGCTGTATTTTCATTTTCTGGAGGTTATTTTAAGAATTTTTTTTTAGTGATATAACCCTACTCTTATATCATGACCATATTGTATTCTTATGGTTTATGTGATTTTTTTTGCATATATAGAAATATTACCTTATAGTTTATTTTGACAACTTGTGTTACAAATTCTTTATAATCCGTAAGAAACAGAAATTTTAGCGCATGTTCTGTATCAGACTGGAAATTCTGATGTAATTAATTACTTCGTTTCGGACAATGGTAATGTTCCTTCCTGCACCGATTTTCTTTATTGAACCGATTGGCGTATATTATATTATCGTCTGATTTTTATGTTGTTGTTTTAGTTAATTTGTATATCTGTGTGTTTCGTTGTTAATAAAAATATGAGGAACGGAAATTTTGAAATTAAAATTTGGAATATGCAATGGAATTTGGATATAATATTTAATAAAATTCATTTCAGTGAATTAATTAAACATTGTTTTGCTTTAGTATATCATTTTCTTATCTACATGAGGGCATTTAAGAAAAATATAATCTTTTCTGTTATTTGTTAGTAATCATTTACGAACCATACTATTAAATTGGTTACTACAAAACCATTTGTGAAAAGAAAAATAGAATGAATAGTAGTTAATTTTTTCTTCTTTAATAGAATTTGAATTTCTATTCTTTTTTGATAAAAAAGGAATCTGGAGGAAAATAACATTTCAAAGCGAAATATTAATTAACATTTTTAAGACTATTGCAGAATATGTGTTTATACACATATACAGCTGAAAAATCGTATGTATGCATTCAAATATATTACAAACTAATACTAATGCCTTGAAAGCTGAAATTTTGTAAGTAATATATGGAAGGGTGCCTTGGTATAGATTTTGAAAACACTTTATTCCGAAATTATAGAAACCAAAAACTCTCATCGATTTAAATCATATAAAAACCTACAATATATATAATAACTTTTGAATGTATTTGTCATTTTCCCTTTAAAATCATCCATCTTTTTAAAATCAAAATGTTATTAAAAACATGTTTTAAAGGAAAAAAATTAGTTTTCATGCAATAATAAATAGTTGGTTTATCTGAATATATGCTTTAAAAATAAGGTAGTATGCAATTTTAATTTTTCACTCGATAAACCGAAGCTTAAGGCATGCATAAGAATTCATTTTATTTCATGCATATAAAAATTCGTGCTTACACAATGATATACAAAATCGCAATCCAGAAATATTTCATTAAATTCATGCTAAAATGCGAAATGTCTTTTTTCTTTCTCTCGCTCTGGAAAGCAGTTTTGTAAAAAAATATGAATAACTTCCCATTTTTTTCTGAAAAAAAATGAGAAACGTAGAAATGAAATGCGTCTTTTTATTTGTTGCCGAAAGCTGAAGAATTTTGTAATAAAGAAAGTGTTATATTAAATCAGAAAAAAGAATGTATTTTGAAGAGACTAAATAGATTGTTTCTGTTTCTTTCTGCTTTTCTGTTTTTTTTTCTTTTTGGTATAAGTTTTAAATTCCTTTGAAAAATGAGAAAGAAAAACTCATGTTTTAAATGCTATTGCAAGATAAAAAACCCTAGTTTTATATTTTCATAAAAACAAAACTAACATTAGCTTTACAAGTTTTTAACGAGCTTTGCAGTATATTGCAATCTAAACGTATTTGTTATTTAAATTAATTTCAAAATTTAAACTGTTGATATTAAATTCTTAAAAAAATATACAGATTCAATTATTATAATTTCCTCTGCTACAAGGAACAATTACGCATTTAATCCGGAAAAAAAGTTAAAAATTTTAATTGTAAATTTTAGCTTAATCTAAAAAGGACGAATAACATTGTTTACCTATGTGGTGACTGCTAGTTAATTTCAACCAAATGTAAGAAAAAAAATCCCTGCTTACCATGATAACCAAAATATTCATTTTTAAACTATACATGAGAAATATTTTATAGTATATGGCGTCCTGCTAAGATTCGAATGTAAATTTCAAACTATTAATCAAAATACACACACACAAAACATGTGTGATTATTTAATGTTTTTGTAACGGATAAGTGAAAAAGAAAACCGAGCTTTTGCATCAAAAAGAGTAATATGTATATTCTTTACACCGCAGTTCGAGGTTCGGTGGTCTAGAGTATGATTATCTTCAGGGTGCGAGAGGTCCCAGTGTCAAATCCCGGCCGAACCCTTTTCTGATTTTAAACCTTGTTACTTAATTTTCTTTGCATTTCCAAATAATTTAAATAAGACAAACTAAGTAAAATATATGTGATTTTTTTTACAAATTATTTTGGCTTACATTTTTAAATTCATCAACTAAATTTCTTGTGAATGAAAGTAGTATTTTCGTTTCCAATCGGCACATCTAGAAACAAATATCTGAAATTGTGATGTCCACTACAGGCGTTTGCTCAAAATTCAGCCAATATATAGTTTTCACTATTCAATTGTTTAAACAATTGAATTTTAACTGTTTTTCTTAATCCTTATTTGTCAAATAAATATACAAATAGAGCTACCAAAGAAAATATATTAACTCAAGTTTTTAAGGATGGAATTTTGTTATCCAAAAAGCAATATTTAGAGAATACAATTTTACTCAATTATGAATAGCAGATGATTAGAAATACCGTTACAAAAATGAAAAACTCATTTAGCTTAAAAATGAAAAATTCGAAGATAAAAATGGAATTGCAGTTTTTATCAGCAGCTGTCAAATTTTCCCACTTATTTATTTTTATGACCCATTTTAGAACCAAACGATGTTTACAATGCAAATGATTTGGAAATGTAATCAGTAGTTAGTTCATTATTATTTACTTCCCCTCAATTTAATTTATGTATCAGTTGTGATAACAAGCTAATATCTTACGAAATATGTCTCTCTGTATCAAAATACATAAACATTTTTTTAGCATTTTTACTGAATAAATTTTGTGATACGTACATTTATGAAATAATTATGAACTTCAATTTGATAAAGAAATTGTTTCTTTAAATTTTTTTAGAGTAAGTTTTTTTAGGGTGGGAGTGATAAACACTCACACACATGCCACATTGATCATCTATTTGTATATATAAATATTATAAATTGAAATGTAAGATTGGAATAAGACTTTTGTCGAAAATTTGTATTTTAGCATTTATGATTCTTACTTAATACTAAAATTCACTTTGAAAGAATCAAATCCAATTGAACAATGTTTAGTTCAGCTAAATAATTTTGAATTACTATTATTGAAATGAACAAAATACATATTAATTGAAACTGTATAGTTCTTCATAAAAACTTTTTTTTTCGCGAAGGATATTTTTTTTTCTATTTTAACTATTAAAATATTAATTTTTAAGTTTCTTCGTCCCCCCAAAGAAAAAAAACCTGAGAAACTTCAAAAATTATAATAATAGTACTTTTCTCTGAAGAATGCTATTGAATAGTAAAACTTAAGAAAACGGCTTTTAAAAATCTAATCATAGTAAGAATGTAAAAAATATCTTTTCTTTTAAAAGTACTTTTAATCAAAAGCAAATAGACATTAAGATGAAAGAGATAAATTTACAAAGTTTATTATTTGAGTTTATAGTCAGAATTCGATAAAAACTCCAATTAAAGATCTGAAAAAGAATAAAGATAAATTAAACTGGGAGTATTCTGGAATAAAAAATATTCAGTTTAATCTGAAAGACTTCTGTAATAATTTTATTTCTATCAATGTATACTCACGGTTTCTTTTTATACTTTTTCCAGTAAATAGGTAATTTTACAAAAGTTTTATTTTCGAGAAAATCCTTATGATTAATTTTTGACATATAATAATAGAGCAAATAATGAAAATATTCACATTTCTTTGAAATATATATGTATATATATATATATATATATATATATATATATATATATATATATACTTATACGAAATTTAATCTCCAAAATATGTTAACAAAACAAAATATTCATTGAAATAATGTTTTTAAAACTAAAACATATTTTAATTATTCTTTTTGGAAATGTAATATAGTATAATTTAGCGTTTTTAATTGTACAATATCTTTAATGATTTGAAAATGTGCACCACACATTTTTCGATTGAGTGTGTAACCACTTATCTGTTACATATTTCTGGAGTTAGATTGGATGCGGCAGACCCTATTGCTTGGCCTTCACTGTCCACGGATTTCACAATCACATTGATTTCTTCTTCTAAGGCCACCTGAATTTTTTTTAGTTATTATTAAATACCATTTACAATTAATATAAATATGTATATACATATGGCAGAATCACAATATAATATTAAAGACAAAGTATAAAGCGATTTTCCTTACCAATTTCCATTTTCCTTTCTATTTAGGGTGTTGGACTATATTTTTGTTTATTACAGGTTATTAAGTATTTTAAATTTTAATTATTCAGTAAAATAGTACAGTAAAAAGAAGTAACATTCCAGAAATTTGGCCATCCCAGGTGCAATTCGAATTGCTCACGACCATTGATTAGAAATCAACGTGTTATCCATTGTGCTACAGTGACACAACGAGCGGTTTTCTTTTATAACGGAGTTTAAAAAGTCACGCGCACATACACATGGTAATCCCTTGTTGCTAAAAATCTAAAAGGGTTGTTTGAGATTTCTGTCACTAGATGGCAACAAGGGCCCCTTCTTAAGAAGTTTTGAACACGTCAAGCATCAGTTTCAAAAATACTTGCCAGCTGGAGCACAACAAGGGGTGCATGATATTTTTTCAAGAGCATAGAATAGCTAATGTGGTGTTTTATTTCGCTACAAAATCTTATTGTCGTGTGATAAATGTACTTCAGTAGAAATATCCAACTGAAACAATACCAAATGCATCAAATATAACACGTTACGGCAATGGTTCCGTCACACAGGATTGGTTGCAGACCAGAATCGATCGGTTAAAGCGTCCATGCTGAAACGAAAATGGCAGGTGGGAGACCGCTGTACAAAAAGAGGTTCAATGAAAAGACAGTCCGTCTACATAAGTATCATTACGATATTCATCTTTGCTGAACAGTGATGAACGGAATCTTGGTTGCTGCAAGACGGCGCAACGTGTAACGCATTGCGGGCAGTATGGAAGTTTTAACTAAAATTTTCGATGATTGTGTCATTTCCAAAGAACCTTAGCCAGCACGTTCACCGAAATTGTCAATTCCGAATTTTTCCTCTGGGGATATCTGAAAAATGTCGCTTTCAGGAATAATCCCCATACACTTGATGAACTTAAGTCAGTGTACTTAAACTTTCAATATTCGCGATCCATTATTCAATCATTATTTTCATCTCGCTCCCCCATACAATAAAAAATGCATTGATTCATTATTTTGAAGCTAAACCTACATTTTGACTTTTACCTCTTTAGTGCCACCGGCGAAAATAAACGTCCCACTCAGCCAGCGTGTTAATTGCCCCGGACGTATATATGCGTCTTTCCGAAGTACATTGATATTTTCTGTGCACTGCTATCCATAAATTTATTCGAAGGCTTTGAATGCAATAAGAGAGCTTGATTGTCTTTGTGAAGGATTTACTTGTTTCAGATTTTTTGTTTCTTTGTTCTTTTAACCTCCCCCTCCCAATACACCTGATGCGCTCGTTTACGTGTTAAACGGTGGCGTTGAGGAGCGAATCGCGTAATTTTTAACCGGCATTTAAAATGAGTTAATTATAAAACCGTATAATTTCTCAAGATATGTGCTAATTTTTGTTTTTAATTTTATATATGACAAGTCTATGGGGTCACTGATAATTATTAAACTGGTTCTTAACGTAGTATCTTTAAAATGATTATAAAATTCATTACGCAGTACTGATATATTTATAAGTGTAAATGTGTATTCACAATTATTTTGCTTGTTTGCTTTTAGTATATTAATAATTTTTTAAGCTATCTTTTGTTTTCTACTTTTCAATATGCTCGCGCCCCCTTGTAGAGTTATCACACCCCCTTAGGGGGGCGCCCCACAGTTTGAGAAACACTGACTTAAGTGTAACATCCTTCATGCAATATCGGACATTAAAGTGTCATTTAATCTGGTAAAAAGAGTTCGAATGTGTGTCCATGAAAATGGACATTATATATTTTGATCATTTACACTGTGGAAAACCGGTATTCAGAAATGAGTACGAAATACTCACTTTTGAATACGTTATATACTCAAAATAGCACCGATGCAAACATACTTAAATATGAGTATGCCGGATTCTCATCTTTGGCAACGAGTACGTACTCAAAATTGAAACATCACATACTTATTTTTGAACCTGTTACTGGATCAAATTTGAGAATGCAACAACAAAATGAGTATGTAATATATTCATTATTGAGTTTTGTGCTTTTAAATATGAGTATGTATAGTATTCATTTTCAATAGTGTTGTATTTAATTTAAATTTTTAACAGAAAAGATGTATCAACTAAAATCTTATGGGGGATCTAAATATATGATCGCTAAGTTGTAAATTTCACTTTCTTCATCTTACATATTATTTAATATACATTTTCTGAAAAATATTTTTGCTATTTTACTCGAAATCTAAAAATTATTTTTACATTTATTGTGTGTGTTACAAAAAGATACTGCGTATTATTGCAAAGTGCCAACGTTTATCTCAATATGGTTGCGGATAATACAAAAAGTACCAACAGAAATTTTACTTTAAGAAAAAAAGATGTAACTATTATGTGATCATAAACTACAAGTTCGAACTATACCTTCAGATTTAAATCTTCTAAAAATATCAAAAAAAAATAGATTCGATAAAATAGTTAAAACAAATTTATAAGCATTTTAACTATTCCAGAAGCAATTTGTTTTTATTAAAAGTTATATTTATAAGTTTCTAGAAGATTATATTGTTCCTTTAAAATCCTAAGCAAGCAGAAAATTAACCTTTATTTAAATTCAGTCTTTCAATAATAAGTTATTAGGAAATATCTGAAACATTAAAATGAATAACAGATTTTACACGGTAAACATTTCAAAATAAATTAAGAAACGAATAGCTCTTTACATAATATATAATATGAAAAAAATCGACTAAAATAACAATCTTATTAGGACTCAGGTGTGTGAATAATTGTTTTATCAATTATTTTGTTTTAATAGAAGCACATCCATCCACAGATGGAAATAGAGTAGAAAAATGCAGATTGCAAACAAATATTATAAATTAAAACTTGTTTTTTATTTATATGAACTGGATTTTTACGACCTGCCAATCACAAAAAAAACAAATATTATAGTTTTTAAGCTAATGTTTTCAAAAAAACAAATTTCAGTCCTGCTAGAAGAATGTAAAAACAACTAAAACAGTAGATTTTTACATTTACAAAACATTTAAAATTCACAAAGTTTTTTTAAACCAATTCGAAAGAGTTTCAGAGAAGTTTTTAGCACTCCATTTAGGAAGAAAAATAACATCCCGGAGTACTAGTAGAACCATAATCCAGTGTACAGCATTACTTACGGTACAGCATTTTTTGCAGTTTCGCTAATACTATTCTCAGTGATTTACTGTAAATAAGAAAAATAAAAACAAACTGCAAAAAATCATATGCTTTTAGAAATATTTATTCCTTTGGAAAATTGTACACATACATTAAAAATAAACAAGAATATAAGGGAGATTTTTGATAAAAGTCTTTTTAGTTACTACAAATGTCAGTGAAAATACCTTTCAAAACGTGTTTTAAATAAATTACATATTAGATATGTGGAGTCACCCAACCATTTACAGAAGAATTAATAAGTAACTGATTCCTGAGAGGTAACCTTAAAGCTTTTTCACATTAGAGTAAAATCTCTGCAAATGATGTTCAATAACTATGTAGCTTTCTAAATGACTATCTACAAAATTTAGCATAACACATGTGTACACTACACACCAAACATTTTTAGGCATGGTTTTGAAATTGTTGCAAGTAGTTTTGGCATCCAACAGTTTTCAATTTAAGGTGACGGTTTCCCACTAAGAACTCAACATGAAAATAATTTAAAAGAATGCCTTATTCCGGACAAAGAGGAATTACATTAGGAAGTAAAATGTTAGTACTTTTCGTAGAAAATAAATTAGAAAGAGAATATGAGTGGTCATGGATTTAACAAAAGTACGACAGTAAGATATTTAGAAATGCCAGGAAAAGAAACAGAAACACCATGGAAATTGGAATTTGCTGAAAATGGAAAAAATAATAACTGCATTTAAAAGCGTGGTGTGCTTGATTGCTTGCTAGCTGTAATTTCTGACTAGTT
>BMAU01012274.1:0-14623 GCA_019973935.1 Trichonephila clavipes
TCGTCAGAAGGTAGCGTGAGAAATAATACATCACAGCAAGGTTGTGGGAGTAAAAAAATACACTTTATTTTTTTCTCTCCAATAGGATAATCGATTTAAGTTAGTTTATGGAGTTGATAGTCTCCGTGCCTAGCCAGTATGGTAGCCCCGTTTTGAAATCGCTCACTCCACAGCTTGTTTCGGTCCAGTCCGCAAGGCGTTGTTTCTCATCCGCGTTTTGGATTCCTGGTCAGCATCACGGAACAAAACTCTGGGATTCTCCTCTCCGCGTCTTAAAACGACCAGCCCTCGTCTTTTTCGAGCTTCCTTTTCTCTCTTTTCCTCGTTCTCTTTTCCTTTCTTCTCGTTTTTCCTCCTTTTAAAACATCAGGGGCAGTCCATTTCTCCCCACTCACGTCTTCTCATTGGTGGGCCCATATGAGTCGATCCTTTAACCTTCAACTCATTAGAGCCCATTGGTCCATAATCCACCAATCGTCCACTCACCCGGTTTCTTCACAAACCAGCAGGTGTCCGACACATGCTCCGACTGGCCGAGCCCCCTTCGGCCCACTGTCATCGTTTTACCGCCTTTGAGGACAATTCGCCACTGTGTATGTAAGGCGACAGTCCGCTGCCCCGGAAGCGATTTCGTCCACAGTAGAATGGTCAGACAATTGTTGGTCTAGTCTAACTGGCACCAAATTCCAGACGCTAAATAAGCGATAATGAACCCCAGCTGCACGTGCACCTAAAACTCTGTCTAGTATTGTCCTGAAATAGTATTGTCCTGAAAGAGTGAAACTCGTTTCGAAAGGAGAACGTCACAATGCTGTGAGTTTGTGTTTGAAATACTAAATCTGAATGCAACTCTTTGTGAACTGGACTGATAAGTGTGAAGAGTAATTAGGAGAATTCAACAAAGTGAACCTCACACTTAATTGTTGAACGTAACTGTTTTTCCTGTTAATGCTTATAATTCAATGTTGATAGGTTTGATGGTTTTTAAATATGTTTATTAATTATTATTGCTAAGAACTTTGAGTATTTTTAGAATCTTTATGGGTTTCGTATCTAAGTCACTCTTACGAAATCAAAAGTTCGTTAAATTTAAGGATGAAAAAAAAGTATTTCTCTAATTATGAGAGAAAAGGTTTCCTAGAACTTTTATAAAAATTAACATAATCTTCTTGAAGTTTATATCTATAATCAAACCCCTAAAGTTAACAAACAAACGAAATTTTTTTGTGACTATTTTGCATGTTTTAATATTTTCTTTTCACTACCAAGACAATAAACTGCATATTGTGAAACATAAGAAATTGTGTATTACAAAAATCTTCTATATATTTGATAGAATAGGATATAGTTGAAAAACAATTAATTAACGAATGCTAATTAATTAGAGTATTAATTAGCAAGAGTAGTATTTTATTTTCAAATATATCATAAGTTCTCTTTTTCTCTTTTAAAAATTACACTTAGGGAAGATCTCTAAAAAGTTTCATCGAGGCATATTAGTTCATTAAAACCCTTCTAGAACTTTCAAATGCTTAGAAAGAGTAAATAAAAAATGTACAATTGAAAATATCTTATGATTTCGAGAACACTGGTACACATCTCCAACTTTTACTATGTTTTTAAGCAAATTATATTTTAGAAATATAAAGTTCACGCAAAAGTTTCAATTTAAGATGTGTCTTCCTTTTTGAATAAGAAGCATCAATGGACGGTATTAAAAAATGATAATTAGAAAAAATAATAATTATTTTTTATATTTCACTTATTCAACTGTAGGTTATTCAAATGCCTAAGGTGAAATATTTTTCTGTTTTCCACTTTTGACATAAAGCTAATGTTGGGTTTGAAAATATATACGTTGCTGCAAATCTCAAGTCCACTGAAATATTGCATCAATAGTAAACGTATTTTCTGCATATTTTGTTACATGATATACTCCAGGAGTCGGCAACATGCGGCATGCGTGCCCACGTAGCACATGGTACGATTATTATTACACTCTGTGCTACTCTACACATTTGTCAATTTTTAAGTGGAGGGAAGTTGGTAAATTTATAATGGACCTTATTTGACAAACATCTTCAGAATTATGGACATTTAGGAGTTAAGAAAAACTGAAAGATAATTTGAAAAATGTGTACCCTATTTTGTAAATTATTGATTATCATCGGTGGAGAGATTTAATTGCTTGGAGAGGGAAGATTGCATGCACTCAGCTTTCCACTTTTGGTTCTACATATCTAACTAAGCAATCGTATCTAATATGAAAAATATTTCGAGTCCGCAAATAAATTGTTTATAAACTGAATGCGCAGAATTATTGTCAGATTGACAGGAATTGATGATATTCCTGTTTCTGCGGTTGGAAAGTGGAGCAAGCACTATGTTCTAATTAAAAATTTTTTTTATCACCTTATTTAACTATAATGAAGGGAAAAATACTCATATATTTTTGTGTGTCGTCAATCTCTTATTTTAATAAACGTGTTTAAAAATACATACTATAAGTACAATTTAATTTTTAAAGAGTTTTTGCTGTGAAGAAATATTTATATTTTATGCTGCTTATATATATATATATATATATATATATATATATATATATATATATTTATGTTAAGTAATTAATGCAAGTTTAATGTATTTTAAAACTGCTCATCTATATTATGGACCTCTATTCTCGAACTCTGCATGCATTATCGCTGGAATAGCATTTTCAAAAAAGACCTACTATAAAGCACGCTTAATCATATGGGTAGAATGGCTTCCCCAGTACGCCGCAGCTAAAATGTTGCCGACCCTTGATATACTCAATAGTACTGTATGTATCAAGTTTTTTTATTTATTTATTATCGCACTAAAAAAGTAACACGAAGGTCATTGGATATATAGTTGTGATTTTAAATCACCATCACTTTAGGAAAGAAAACTTCTGAACCAGCATCCCACGCGCCAAACATGAATAACATGCAAACGCTGCCCGCTACTCGTACATGGCGGGTTTTCAGTTGTATCACGACTTGACAGCGCCGTTACTCAATATTGAGTGACCACGGACACTCAACTACCACGGTCTTGCAAATGTAGTCGAATAAATTAACAATTGCGATGATAGATATAAAGTGATAGTATTTTGATAGGTTTAAGCCTTCAAACAAAAGGTGTTGAGGAACAAGGGGAGACTCTTTTTATCTTCAATTTATCTCCATTAAACTTAAATTTTATTCCATAACAGTAAAATTTGTAGGATAACAATATTCCTTTTGAAAAAACAAACTCAATTATTTATCTATGTTCATCTATTTCTCAACCAGATTTAGAACTTTTGAGGAATAAAATTTAACACGCTACTAGCTTCGGAGTTGAAAGGTATGAAATTTTTAAATTAATAATACTGTAGAAATGGATGTGACGTAGAATTCTACCTAACTTATGTCGGTTTTGTTCCTATTTTTTCCGCTCATTTTTGCATGACATTATATTCTGTTTTATATAACCCTTCCGCCCAGACAGCCGTAACCTCAGTAGCTGAGTGGTCAAGGTATCGGATCGGGGATGGCCTTGTCACGAGTTCGAGCCCAGCACCACTAAAGATCCTCTGTATAGGGAGCGATGCACGTTAAATCTGTCGAGAGCTCAAACGTCCTCTCGTTGTTATGGTGACGTAGTTGGGAGAGGGCGTTGCCAGCTCAGGTGTCGTCCACGTCACTTGACCATGGTTCAAAATTACGCAGTCTTGCGCCGAAAACCCACGTGTAGAAACGTTAGAAACGTAGCAATAGTGCAACGCTGATATTCACTCACCCGCTTGTTCTCCTTTTTTGTTTGCAATATTCTAATGCGAAGCCTTCTGTTCGTTTTTCTCACCTATATATAGTCCCCTTTGTTTCCTTAATTAATTGAATCCCCTTCCCAGCGAAAGTAGGGGACAACCCTTAATTTAGCAAAATAAAAGGCCTACTATAATTTTGAGCAGGGTGAGGAATTAGCATCCACATATTCTCTTCCTTTAACAGGAGGTCCCAGTTCTTCGCCATTGCTTCGAGAACAACTGTGACAACGGTAATTTAGTGATTATGATCATGAATTGGGGACGGAAGTGCTGCAGGTTCAAGTACTGATGTCACTAAGAACCGACATCATGCTTCAGAAAGATGCAGAAGAAAGATGCAAAAAATTGCGCATGTGAATTTCAAATGTGGGGATGCAGCCAGCTTTCTCTTGTGAGTTATACTACAATAAAGCCATCTATGAGCAGAAGGAAAGTAACTAAATGAATAAATTTAATGAACAATACCGAATATCTCATTCACCCAACGCCCGTATATTTATTTATTAATATGCCAACAAAATAGAAAATAACTAAATATTTATTTATGTATAAAGACCTACAGATAAAAAATTACCCGGTGTGCGTCCCAAACTTTTTGTTTGTATTTCAGTCACTTTAATGTCATTTCAAATTCAAACTGTACAACAAAACCAGTAATTGCAGTAGGAATTGAGGTGTTTCTGATGACTCCGGCACCACCTGTTTTTACCCCAAAGTTTATGCTATTCCCATTCCAACGCCATGATTCTGCCTCTGACTTCACAGCCGGAGTATCATGAGTTCAAGTCCTGTGCACCTGAAGACAAGCAGCATAGAGGGAAGCCGTTGCACGTAAAATCTGTCAGAATCAAACGTCCACCCGTTGGTGTGTTGTGAAAGTTAGCAGAGGTTGGTTCCAGCTCAGGGTGTCGATCTCATCACTTGATCCAGGTTATATTTACGAGAAGTCTTTGGCCAATAGTCCTTGTGTTGTTCTTTTTTGTGTGACGACAATATAACTCTCACTCACTAATAAGAATCACTCTTCAGAGCCAACGGCCTCAATAGCCGAGGGATCAAGGTATCGGATCGTAGCTGGCCTTGTCACGAAATCGGGCTTATTACCACTAAAGACTCGCCGTGCAGGGAACGGTATGGTGTGGTAGTTTGGAAAGGGGGTGCCTCTCAGGTGTTTTCCACGTCACTTAACTAAGGTTCAAAATTATATACGTTGTTCGTCGCCGAAACACCATAGAGTAGCTCAACAGTGCGACGTTAATGTTTACCCCTCACTCTTCATAGTCAACTTCACAGCAAAAACATGTCAAACCCGTTTGCCAGCCAATCCCTCTTTCAGACAAGGGACCGATGCAGATAAGTTCCACTTACTAAACGCCCTAAATATTACATAATCCTCAGGCTTTGCCTTTCATTACTCTTGTACAAACTTAACTTTCTTAAATATTTTTTTTACATTTCTCAAACCATTATAAACTAAACTGTAACACTTTCATATAAACGAATATATGAGCAGCCTAAGCATTAACTCCTGAAGAGACATTAAAAATTAAACATGAAGTACATTTTTACTGTTTTTTGTTTTATTTTTCGCCATTCAAATGGGCGTGGCCCAGTTTAATCGAATATTTAAAAATAGGTTATAAGGGCTTCTAATTACCCTAGAAGTAATGAGGTTTCGAAACGGAGGAGAGGTGACGTGTATTTCGAAATTTAGAGATTGTTGCTTCTGACCTGAATTTTCGCTGTTTATTTATTTATTCTTTGTTTACAGTGGATTTTAATATTTTTGGGTATACCTCTAGGAAAGAGATTTTATATATTTATTTCCGTTCTTTTCTGGACTTTGGTAAGATAACCAATTTCTTCCCCCCATTTTTGTTGCTTAAAGGGGACTCAAGCTGAGTCACTCAACATTCCGGATTACGGAATCCTATGAAGCAAAAATGAATAATAACATGAAGGAAGATACAGACTATAAATATTTTTAATCTACCCAGACTGCCCAAGAATTAATTCTGCGAATTGACAATAAAAGCTTTAATGAAATTACAATTTTACTTGAACATTCAAAAAAAACCGAACCATCCCTAAATCGAACCCCCACTTATTACATGCTGAATTAAAAAAAACAAAATACCAAGACATGATAAAATAACGCATATGTACTTCACTCGAAGTGGAAAAATAACAATAAGTACCTCGGATCCTATATCCGCTGTTCAGATAACAGCTATTGAGAAAATTCTAAATATTCCAGTAAAAGCAAACATAATATGGGAAGGGTTCACTTCGCGATTCCTACTTTTGACATCCCAACTAATGTACATCTGACAGATGTAGCAACTGAATTAAAAAAAATTCAAATGACATTGAAATTGTTGAAATCCGTAGATTCATCAAGAAAAATAGTCGTCAAGAAGCTTCTCCTGTCTTAATTACTATTCTGGGCATTAATACACCAGAATGTGTAAAACTTTGGTTTTTTAATCATAGAGCGCAATTTTTCATAGACAAACCACGGCAATGTAACAATTGTTACAGTTTCGCGCATTTATCTCGTTTTTGTTCCAGCGATGTTCGATGCATTAATTGTGGAGGATCCCATTCTGGACAATGTACAAACCCTTCAAATTGCGCAAACTGTAAAGGAGATCATCCAGAAAACTCTCCCAATTGTCCCTCTTTTAAAAAGACAAAACAAATTCTCGAATTTAAATGCACTAAACACTTAACTTTAGGAGGGGCTCGACGAAAATTCAAAGAAACTCACTCCGCAAATTACGCTATAGCAGTAAAAACAGCAGCCCCCGGACCAAATATACAAGAATTTGAGAAAAATTAGAAAACGTAGCAGAAAATTTTCAAGTAGCTCCTGAAAAACAAACTACATCTATAATGAGCTCGATGCAAATAATGATTGAATCAATGTTTAAACATTTGATAGAAATAATAGAAATTAGTAAACAACCATCATTGCCTATTAGATAAAAAAAAGCTCTATCGCAACAGAAAATTGAAATATCCATACGAAGTATATAAAAAATATGTATAATACATAAAATAATATTGTGGTGGTTAAAGTTTTAAATTGCAGATATTTTTCGCGAATTCTGAGTTACTTTTTTCTTAAAAATATAGAAAATTTATCTGTATCTGAAAATATATTTCCTCAAGCGGAGGATATTAAAAAAAAAAATTATGTTTTTTTCCCTAGTAAATCTTTTTTATGCGTTTTCTGCAATGGAATTGTAGAAGTTTAAAAAAAAAAAAAATTTATTTGGTTAAAAATTCCTCCCTTTTCACAATCGAATGTTTTTTTTTATATTTCAAGAAACTTTTTTAAAAACCTAACGACAATTTGCAAATCCCTGGTAAAAATCATTTTCAGACAAGACAGACCAGGAGGAAGGCTGCTGATAGCAGTACCATCAATAATTTCTGCCAGACAAATATCCTTTAACAATTCCCCATCTCCAGACTATGAAATTTTAATATTTCAAATTAAAATTAATGATACTTCCTTTCATCTGATAAATTTGTATGCATCTCGAGGACTTAATGTTACACAACTTAAATCTTTTCTTGATTCCTTAGTGGATCCAGTTTTACTTTCGGAGATTTTAATTTGCATCACCCAATGTGCGGCTCTAATCATACTTCTAAATACAGTGAAATCTTTCTAGATTGGTTAACAAATTCTAACTTCAGTATTCAAAATACTGATGTTCCAATACATAGAAACAATGTTCGCTCTAGTGCTCTTCTGGATTTTACTTTATGCTCTTCAAGTCTCATAGGACACAGCAACACTTATGTTTTAGACAGCTCCTACAATAGTGACCATTGTCCTGTTATCACAGATTTTAATTTTCATAACCCGATTAAACGAACTATAAAAAGTGGATTGGCCCTCAGTAATAAAACAAGCAAAATCAACAGTTTTTATAAGATAGATGATTACAATCATAATCTGACAATATAGCTAAAATAATTTCAAATAATACTAGATATATAAAATCTCTAATAGAATCTTCCCACCATGTTGGAATAATGCTTGTCATAAGAAACACTTTTGAAAAAGCCATTCGGAAATCTCCCCAAATTGTGGATTCGATATAAGCAACAACCGGTTCCGATTTTATATCAAAATCCAAAAGAAATACTAGGATACAGTATGCAATAATGCTCCTAACCCAAGAACATTCTATAACATCATCAAGAAAATCGCAATGAAAAATAATCCTGAATCAACACTGAATTTCCTTCAAATACATAACAGAATAATATATCATCCACAGATTCAAGCAACACTCTTTGCAGAAAACTTTGCATCCAATATTATCCATGAGCCACTTCCTTTGGACTTTTTTGCCCAAGATAATATTTTAATTAACAAACCATTTCACATATATGAATTGAATAGAGCAATAAAATCTGCCAAGAACACAACCCCAGGTGCAGATCCGATCCCCGGCTAAATTCTAGAAACTATTGAATCATAGTGAACGAACGATAATCTTAATTTCTTTCAACAGATATTTTATAAGGCAATTGTCCCAAAGGAATGGAAGCGTGCTATAATTCTACTAATTCCCAAACCATGCAAAGATAAAACTAAAATCTCCTCATATAGACCTATCGCTTTAACCTCATTTTTCCAAGACATTTGAAGAATTTTAGCCAATCGAATTTTGCCTACTTCCCTGATAACAGAACAAAAACTACATCAACAACATTATGGATTTTTCCTTTTAAAGATAACAGAACAGCAACTTATATAATTTACAAAGCAATTACCGACGCAAAGATGGGAAAAATATCTCGTGGGGATTAGCTTGGTTATAAAAGCTTATGACTCCGTCTATATTGACAGTCTCATTTACAAATGTTTAGAAATATGTATAACTGGGAAAATAGCGCTTTGAATGCATGAATTCTTATCATACAGATCGCTGCAAATTCGATGGAGGGAATGTCTTTCATCCGAAAAATCACTGCTTAAGGGACTCTAAGGTAGTGGACTGTCTCCCATTACTATACACACTATCTATATGTATGACTTTTTTGAAACATTTGGAGACTGGAGTCGAGTGTTCCATATATGCTGACGACGTTTTTATCTATTCATCACACATCAATCGCTCGATATCATCTGTTGTAAATTACAAAATACCTTAGAAAGTATAAGTCAATGGTGTAACTATGGGAAATTGAGTTTAAGCCCAGACAAGTACAGCTGCAGCTGAACTTTCGAACAAAAGAATTCACTCATTTCCTAATATATTACTAGTTGGGACCCCTCTACCATGGCAAACTTCTATTAAATATTTAGGAGTATATTTTTCGAAACGGAATCAAAATACCAATATCACGCATCAAATGAAAAATAAAGCACTGAAAAACTCAATGCTCCTAAAGGTATGGCTTATAAGCATTATGGTCCGAGCTGAAAATCTAACCAATTGATCAATAATAGCATCTGTAGCACCTTTTTTACACATGTCATATAATAAATAAATGTCCTGACAATCATTTGAAGCCTTTTAATGTAATACAAAACCAAAGCTCTCAGAATTGCACTAGGTCTCCCACAATGGACACCAAATATTGTATTAATGAAACTGACTGGACAAGAAATTCTCCCCGACAAAATCAGAAGACTGGCAAAAATATTTTCTTTCTCAAATCTCCAATCAAACTTTTCTCCATTATATAGCAATAACCCTGATGATCTGAATTTAAAAATTATAAAGGAAGATAAGAAAAGTATTGTCGGTATACTATAATCTTTTAATGCTAATAGTAACCAAATCATTACAATCCCCAGAATATTATCCTTTTCATTTCTTCCATGTAAAATATATACCAATAAGTTCAAATTTCAGGAGAAAAAGTTACCAATTCAAGCTATAAGGAGTTTATTTGAAGAAACAGTTGAGCATGATTTTCAGAGCTTCCATATAATAGCCACTGATGCATCGAATAATGATCAAATAACATCAATAGCTGGTATCACAGAAAATCTCTCATTTGCTTACAGAATATAAATGACAACTTTTTTTCTGATGAATCTTTGGCTATTTGCCAAGCTTAGATGATCTGACTGTTCCAAACAAAAAATCTGCTAATCTTACCCGATAGTCTCTCCTGTTCTCTCTCTCTCTCTCTCTCTCCATGCTCTTCAAAATTATTCTATTAAGTCACATAGTGCGATTTACAGACTAGCTAGTAAAATTTACATACAATCATCTTATACCAATAAATTGATATTACTTTGGACTCCGGGACACTCTAATATACTATGGAATGACCAGGCAGATTATCTCGCAAGCTCTGTCACTGAGTTTGATGTTTATATTGATTGGATTGCTTCAGAAGACATCAGTAAAAAATATATCTAGAAAGATTAAAAAAACAAATAATTTTTATTTAAGCAAGTATTTTTGAAAATTTAGGCAATATTATTAACATTGGCATCATCTCTAAATGGACAAATAATAGAAGAGAAGAAATTTTATGCACTCGAATCTTTAGCAAAATGATCATTACCCCAGGACTTTTTACAAAAATTTAATTTAACGGATAATGCAATGTATAGTTCTTGTAACCGTTTAATTGATTTGGAGCATATTCTATTAAGATGCGATAGATACATTCATCCTCGAAATCACCTTGAAGTTTTTTTCTCAAAATTGATCTTAGTTGCAATATCACCTTTAAAGAGTTACTGGAGAAAGCTATATCAAACAGATCAACATTCAGGTTTTTTCATTCAGAAGATGAAATATTTTGACATTAACTAACATATGGATACTTGATGGTTTTTGTATGGGATAATAGCCTTTGTTGCTCTAAATCCCTAATAAAGATATTAACTGTAACTGTACCTACCTAGAGGTTAAAGTAAGGTATTTTTAGGAAGGTTAAAATCCATACAATTTGAAAATGTAAAAACTCAAATTGTGTCAAAAAATAATATTTTAACTTTCCAACAGCCCTTAATAAGTTTTTCAATCATTTCTGCAGTTGGATGAAAAAATGGATGTCTCTTTATTCTCACTATTACTTTTAATCCGATCAAAGCATAATATTTTTCTCCCTTCAATTCCAAAGGTACTTAAATTAAGATAATTTAATGGATTAAATTAAGTAATATATTTAACAAATTTTAATAATAATATTTTCCATATTGATTTAATGGATTAAATTAAGTAATATATTTAACTAATTTTAATAATAATACTTTCCTTATTGAATCAAAGCTTTTATAGAATTACATAATCATTAGTACAAGATAATTCTATTACCCCACGCACAGAATTCCATTATAAATCAATCATTATTAACAAAAATATTGATAAAGAATCATTAAGGGCAATAGATTAGATTACTCTTCATTGAAACAAAATATTAATTTTCGTTTTAACATGACAAGATGTTGGAGGATAATGAATATTGTGAATTAAAGGCCATAGCGCTTAAATACTCCGTGACTTCTGGTCATCAGTTTAGACCTTTATTTTTCTTGAACAGTCGTAAAAAAAAAGCATGAAGTTTTTAGATTTAAGTCTTTTGTGAGTTAGTGATTGAGTGAATGAATATTAACGAGGAATTTTAAGTCTTTTGTGAATTGAGGTGCATGTATTTATATGTTTTAGATCAATATGAAAGTTTAAAAAGGAATTGAAAGTTTTATTGTTTAGGAGAATATTCTTGAGAGTTATATTCGTGCAAAAAGTAGAAAAATGCTGACTAGAATTATGGTGCTACTCTAAAATGTTTAAAAAACACATTTAATTTCAAGGCAACTATTTTTGAACAATTCAAACTAGAAAGTTTTAAGGTAGAAACGTTAAATTTGGAATTTAAACTATTTATAAAATGCGCAACACATCGTGCACAAAAAGTAGCTTCGATTATGAGAGAATTATTTTTAAATCAATTAATTAACTCTCTCTATTGCCAGTATTATTTAATTAATCAATTCGTTAATATATACGTTTATATATTTTTCCAGCATTCAAACAATATTTCTATTGTACATAAAGGCGATAAATTTATGACAGTGCCTGAAGATTACCTCAATATTTGTAGCTTTACTTAAGGCTATTTAGTTAAATTATTTTCAGTTAAAAAGAAATCATTCTTTTTAGAAATTCAGACTTTTTTAAATTTAATTTAATATATGAGAAATAAAATGCATTTATAAATCTTTCTAAGTTAGTGGGGAATATTAACGCCGAATTATTGAGCTACAGGGGGTTTTGGCGGCGACAGTCGCTTTAATTTTGAACCATGACAAAGTGACGAGGATGACACCTGAGGCTGGCATACCCTCTCTTAACTTCTACACCAAATCGAGGGAGAACGATTTGAGCCTCGACATATAATTAAGCTTTCCGACTACTTTAAAAACGTGAATGTTTCAGAAATTGACAATTTTTATAATTATATATAAAACCATCTTATTATATTAGCCAATATTAATATTTTCTATTCACTAGAACAAGAACTAAATATGTTTTTTAAAAGCAGATGCCAACACTTTAAGCAAGATGTCATACTTATGCGCTTTACTCAAAATATGTTTTTTCAAAATGCGCAAACGGAGACAGCATTTGATTGCTCAAAAAAGTTTTGAAAATGGAGTTAATTGATTTTGTGTGTGTGTATGTCTCACTCTATAATAGTAGAATAGTTTTAAACTAGTTTATATCAATCATTACCGTTTTATTAAAAAAAATGCTTGAACCACATATGTAGGAATGCCTTTTTTTATTTTTTTAAGCGCTTCGTATAATAACTAAACTAAAATTAAATTCTCTAGTTTTTTTGCAAAAATCAAACATTGCTTATATGAAGTTTATTTCAAAGGCTAGAGAGAGAGAGAAGAACAACAAAGCATAACACATCAAAGTGAAAAGAAGTTTATTTCAAAACCTTTTCAACCCATACCTCCAATTTTTTTTCTAAAAAAACAAGTTATCAAGTAGTTGTATTCCTTAAAGGCATCGACCTTCTCTGCATGTGCATTGTAACTGAGAGGGAAAATTGTCGAGTAAGAACTGATTGATTGACACGTTTATTGACGTCGCATTTAAAGCAAGAGGAATGACTGCAGTAACTGAATAGCTGTAGTGAGTGTGAATTCTCTCACAGATTTTTTCGAAATCTGAGTTCGAAGCCAAAACTGCAGCTTAAGTGTGCTGGGGCAAAGTTAAATCTGTCGTGACTCAAGGTCACGTAGGCGTGATATGTAAATTTAGTGAGCGTAGTGCCACCTCTGAAGCGTAGTTTCAGAATTACGAGGGTTCGTCCCAATAAAGGAATTTAGCTATATTGTACCGGCCCTTCTCGCGCAGAGTAATGCCATATCTACTGCCCGCTTTTTTCAAGACTCCATCGGAACGCTTTTTGTGGGAAACGAATAGTTTCTCGTGTAGCGAACATTAAGGTCATTACTTCGAGGAGCCTTAGTTTGTAGGCGAACTCTAATTGTATGGACCTCACCTCTGCGGGTATTTCATACCCTGCGCGTGAACTGCTGTACCACAGTTTAAAAGTATGAGCACGCTTTAAAATCTTCATTATGCAATGTCGTATCATTGTAGTTATGATAAAGAAATGTGATATTTGTATATGTTTTTTTTTTTATAGATACAGTATTTAATAGATATAGTACAACAGTATTTTCGGATGAAGAAAGTCTCTTTGCAGGGATGATAAGGGAAGAATCGAATGATGAAATGTATAATTCCTTTACTGAAATCTATCCAGATAATTTTACTGAGGAAGCAATTATCGTTCTTGATAAAAGGACCTCATCATGCTCATTAGCTAGAAAAACATAATCGTTAATCTATTGTTGAGCGTTGCGACCACAAATGCAAATTATTTTGTTAAGTACTCAGAAACCACCTACTAAACATCGAACAAGACACTGATTTCAGAAGTGTTTTGGATTTCGTTTTACCACAGAAGAATGTAAAAACTAGAAAAAGCATTGCTTCTACAAAATTAAAAAAAATCGATATTCAATTAAAACATAGCACTTTTACTCGTGAAGATGACTAAAGGAGTGTATAAGCAATGTACTGAATGTCCTAATTAAACGAGAGAGAAAAATTACGTGTCAAAAGTGTAATTCACATATTGTGTGTGTGTGTGTGTGTGTTTCCTACTTTTTTCTTCCTTCTTTACCTGTGTATGTAAATTTTACGGTAAAAACAGAATGCAAACACCCTTGGGTATGAGATGCCCTGCGCGTGAAATTCCTCGTTTTTCTCGTCTGAAATGATGGGTTATATAGATATTCAATGAACATGCGTTTGAAAGCAAATTTACTTATTATTGTGGGATGGAGAAACTTCTGTCGTATTTTAAATAGGCAGATGATTTTTGTTGTAAATAAAAAAAAACATTTGGCTAGTGAGTCATTCAATTTTGTTGTTGTTGTTGTTTTTTAGCTGCTGTATAATATAAAAGGAGTCATTTTTTACCGTTCACCATTTTCTTGTAATATTTAAAGTGAAAAACATGTCAGTAGATAAAGTGCATGCACGACACTTCATTTGCATGAATTCCAAAAAGGAAGCAACGCATTGGTTGCATGTAAATTTATGTGCGGTATTTGGAAAAGATATTGTAAATGTTCGTACTTGTCAAAGATGATGGTTTAGCAAATTTCGTTCGGGTATCTGAGCCTCCAAAGAAAGTGATCGATCTGGTTGACCATCGAAGATCGATAATGATGTTTATGCGTGATCCATGTTGGGGAGCAATGCGTAGTAG
>BMAU01012276.1:0-14330 GCA_019973935.1 Trichonephila clavipes
GAAAAAATGGAATCGACGAGATTTGAAAATCGCGTAACTGCGGATTTGCGTATGTCGTTGTATATACTGTAATATATGAAGGTATCTTGAAATCACTTTATATTTTTAAAAAATATTGGCAGCATTTGAGCGTCTTTGACCTACTGTGCTCGCCCAATTCACTTTATCCTGAGGTTATGATTGTTAAAATAGTTCCTAGAATCGTGATGTTTATCACTGTACTTTAATCAAATCATGTCTATTAGTTTGATTAAATTTTCAAAATAATAGTTTGAATTCATTCTTCAGTTTTCATGAAAATTCCACCCTTTGCAATTTCATTCCTTAATACTTGATGCATCATCCCCCACTGAACAGTTAATAATATATTTAAATTTCATTGGTATCTGTTGGGGGAGATTATGGATGACATATTGAGAATGGAGGTGATTTGAAAGATATGAACCACGTGTCTAGTACTTTTCGAAAATAAATTGCTTGTATTAAAATTAATTTCGTGAATAACTTTCAAAGACCTTGTATTTTTACTGTCTCGGCAATTCTTGATGCATCTAATTAAATGACTAGTTTACCGTGACGAAAAATTAATTGCTGTTTTATATATTTCAATTTTCATTTTTATGTATAATAAAGTGGAAGTAGGAAAATAGTTTAATTTTTCTTTTCAAGCATGAGATAAAAATTATGTGTTGTATATTCATGATGCTAATAAAAATGCACGTAAATTTCATACCGATTCAAGCATATATAAGTATTACATTTCTGTTGGAATGTTTCTATTTGTTGATAGAAATTACTTACACACAGAGAACTAAAAACAATGTTCTATTTCCTAATTTAATTTGTGACATCAAAAATTACAATATTTATTCTGTTATTTGCAAAACATATTCAAATTGAATGTTGTGAAAATATATGTGGTATTTATCAGAACAGTAACATATTCACTAAATATCTGTAGATAGTATTTAACTAATCATTATTAAAAATATCTCAAATGCTTGTGTAGTGGTTATATCTACATTATCCAGTAACTGCCTCCGGAATCTTTGGTCTAGTGGTATGTTATTCGGCTACGAATCCATAGGTCGTAGGTTCAATCCAATCTTATATGCGCCACTTCATTGGTGACCTTGACTGAATTAAGAAAAAGCACAAAACCTCTCTTCTGATCTGTCGTGGCGCCATCTATCCGTAAGAAGGGCAATCAAAAGTATTCAGACTCACTTTACGCAGCAACTAAAGTCGTCAGAACCACTTTACGCAGCAACTAAAGTCGTCAGAACCACTTTCACGCAGCAACTAAAGTCGTCAGAACCACTTTACGCAGCAACTAAAGTCGTCAGAACGCCACTTTACGCAGCAACTAAAGTCGTCAGAACCACTTTACGCAGCAACTAAAGTCGTCAGAACCACTTTACGCAGCAACTAAAGTCGTCAGAACCACTTTACGCGGCAACCCAAAGTCGTCAGAGAGCCACTTTGCAGCAGCAACTAAAGTCGTCAGAACCACATTAAGCAGCAACTAAAGTCGTCAGAACCGCTTCACGCGGCAACTAAAGTCGTCAGAACCACTTTACGCAGCAACCGAAGTCGTCGGAACCACTTTACAGCAACCGCAAGTCGTCAGAACCGCTTTACGCAGCAACCGAAGTCGTCAGAACCACTTTACGCAGCAGCCGAAGTCGCGTCAGAACCACTTTACGCAGCAGCCGAAGTCGTCAGAACCACTTTACGCAGCAACCGAAGTCGTCAGAACCACTTTACGCAGCAAGCCGAAGTCGTCAGAACCACTTTACGCTGCAACCGGAAGTCGTCAGAACCACGCTACGCTGCAACCGAAGTCGTCAGAACCACTTTACGCTGCAACCGAGGTCGTCAGAACCACTTTACGCTGCAACCGGAAGTCGTCAGAACCACTTTTACGCTGCAACCAAAGTCGTCAGAACCACTTTACGCTGCAACCGAAGTCGTCAGAACCACTTTACGCTGCAACCGAAGTCGTCAGAACCACTTTACGCTGCAACCAGAAGTCGGTCAGAACCACTTTTACGCTGCAACCGAAGTCCGTCAGAACCACTTTACGCTGCAAGCCGAAGTCGTCAGAACCACTTTACGCTGCAACCGAAGTCGTCAGAACCACTTTACGCTGCAACCGAAGTCGTCAGAACCACTTTACGCTGCAACCGAAGTCGTCAGAACCACTTCACGCTGCAACCGAAGTCGTCAGAACCACTTCACGCTGCAACCGAAGTCGTCAGAACCACTTTACGCTGCAACCGAAGTCGTCAGAACCACTTCACGCTGCAACCGAAGTCGTCAGAACCACTTCACGCTGCAACCGAAGTCGTCAGAACCACTTCACGGTGCAACCGAAGTCGTCAGAACCACTTCACGGTGCAACCGAAGTCGTCAGAACCACTTCACGGTGCAGCCGAAGTCGTCAGAACCACTTCGGTTGCAACCGGAAGTCGTCAGAACCACTTCACGGTGCAACCGAAGTCGTCAGAACCACTTCACGGTGCAACCGAAGTCTTTAGACTCTCATGACGCAACGCCTCCAGTTAACAACCTCAAACGCTACACACGCTTGCCATTACAAATATATTGTTCTTTCGTCTATCCACCAATTCGCTGATGGGGAAGTACTGTAGTGACAGTATCTGCATAAGCCAGTAACTGCCTCCGGAGAAGAGTCTTTTGTCTAGTGGTATGTTATTCCGCTACGAATCCATAGGCGCGGGTGCTGTCCTCTGGATTAGCGCCACTTCACTTGTTATAAATAATTGCACAAACAAAAAAAAAGTACTATTTTACAATGGGGGAAGGTACCGAACTTTTTTAAAAGGCTCTCCAAGCTTAACAGCATACTTTTTAGTTCTGCAAATAATCTTTATGCTTCTTTAAAACATCTACACTTATACTCAAGACTATTCAATTATAAAAAAAAATATACTCTGCTATAGAAAAACAGATTCACATTAAGAACAAAAATGAGGGGGGGGGGACTTAATGTATGGAAATTATGTTAGGAGAAACCTAGTACTCATTATCGGTGAAATAATTTATTTCTTGACATAACTAATTGGTAATTCATAATGAATATAAAGCAGAGAAGCAATTGAATTTGAGTGAAGCTCTTTGGTATATTTAATTAGTATTGAATGCAATTAAAGCTATTTTGATATAAGGGAAATTTTTCGAAAGCTCTTTGAAATTCTGATAATTTTAATGGGAATAAGGATTTAATTTATTTTCTCTTCATTTGAATGTAGGTAGATATTTTTTCTTTTCTTTAAAACTTATTATTTTATTTTAAATTCTTCGCAGCCTTTAGGAAAGGAATTTTTTTTTATTTATAATCGATCGGATATATATATATATATATATATATATAATATGTGTGTATTTTTTGAAGCGTAAGAGGGGAAAGCTATAATTTAAAATAATATAGTCAAAATAATGATAAAAAATGTGTATTAAAAGAAAACTGTGAAAAAAGAATACTAACAAATAAAGGTAGGGATAAAAGAGTGTAAACCAATTTTGTGTTTTTATTGCAAATCTGAATTAAAATCATCTCGAGAACAAGGAGAAAAAGTCAGTGATTATGTGATTGTTCTAGAGCAGAGGTCGCCAAAGTATTGGTCCGCGAGAAAATTTCGCTGGTCCCCACAAAAATGTGGAATGTACTTACTCATCCCGTTATGTTTTAAGATGCATTAAAACATAATTAAATTCATAATAATGCGTGAAAATTTATAAAAACGCTGCTACATAGAATAACATCACGATAAATAATTCGTACTGACATGGTAATATGTGGAAAACATATCAGTTTTCAGTAAAAATTCAGGATAATAATTTATGCATGCATCTAAAAGAAAGCCTCATCAACATATCGTCCGACGAAACTCTCAAATAAAATTTCATTTATCCTTATCAAAGTCTCAGTTTTGGCTTTCCATAAAAAGTGAATATCCTTTTCTTAGTGGAAAGGCTGACGAAAATTCTGATTCAGTTCTCCACAACTTATTTATGTAGAAAATGCCTTTTCATCTGCAACACAGCCATCAAAACATCGGTACCTATCTCAGCTTGAAATATAAATGCAGTAACAACATTGGATCCAACTATCCATAATGGGCTGCGGTAGCAGTGGTTAAGGTATCCAACCATGGCAGGCATTATCAGCAAGTTCCGATCCAAGTACCACTAAAGACCCGCCGTGTGAGGGCGGCGATGCACGTTAAATCTGTCGGAGCTGAAACGTCCTCCCGTTGGTGTGGTGTGGTAGTTAGGGGAGGGAGTGCCAGCTCAGGTGTCGTCCACGTCACTTGACCATGGTTCAAAATTACGTGGTCCGTCGCCAAAAGCCCTCGTGTGGCTGAACAGTGCGACGTTAATATTAACTTAACTTAACTCCAACTATCCATAATCTTATTTCAAGAAAGCAGGAACATCCATCACACTAGGAATGTATAATGCTAAAAATTTGATATACTTAGACAATTTTTTTAAATATTTTGATCTTCAGTCTTTGTTTATTCGTTTATTTTATTGTGGTTTTATTAATAAAGCTTTCGTAATTTAGTTACAATTAATATTAACTCGGTACATTTTATATCCCGAGGCACCCTAGTGGTCTTTCCTTTTCCAAAGGGGGTTTACTGTCTTTTTAAACACGTACTTCACGAACCCGTGGTACCTAGTGATCCTTCTCTATTTTCGACCCTCTTTCTCGTCATTCAAATTTCCTTTTCTTTGCGTCTAGACTACAAACTTTCATTTCAAATATACTTAGGAATGTGGCGCGAAGTATAGCCAAACGTGGCTCATGCACCAAAAAACCAACAATCAATCGGTACATTTTATGTGTTCTTAAATTATAATTTTTTATAACTATGTTTAACACTTTAAAATCCTATTAGTGGTCCGCGGGATTTGAATTATTAATTTACTGGTCCGTGAGGTCAAAAAGCTTGGCGTCCACTGTTCTAGAGCATATTGTACATGAATTTTTTTCAAGGGGTTCTTTTACCTTTTCCTACTTAGTACTACTCAAGTTAACTGTGATAAACTGTTTCATTCTTGGAAAATTAACTGCCGTTTCATGTTTAATTAAAAAAATCACCCGAGATATTTACAGTATTATATACAAATTTGTTGGTGTTTAGTATCTGGGCAATGAACATCGGCTCGAAGAAGTATAGTAGCCTTAGAAGTATTATAATGCTAATATTAGTTAGTAATATTGATCAATATTTAGTAAGACTTGAATCGTTTGTTTTATTTGTGTTTTCATTATTTTAAGTGTATTGACTACAGTAAAATACAGCATCAGATACATAAAGTAGACCAGAGGCGTGCAATAGATTTGGTTCGAAAGTCGCATTGTGGAAGAGAATCATATCTTTTGAATATTATTACATTCATTAGTTATTTTTGCATCTCAGAAAAGGTATAAATCAGTGGCATAACGTACCCCCGAAAATTCCCCGCATCGTGGAGAGGGCTCAAAGCTTGACTAACGACAAGTACGTACCCTTTGTAATATCCGGCTTGGGGTCGAAACCCCCTGACATCTCTGGGGGGAGCTTAATATGCTCCGTTACGCCACTGGTATAAATTTTGCCATGTACTCAAAAAATATAAGTTAAGGTATCCGACTACGTTCGGAACCGTGATTTTAAAAAAGCGCATAAATGGATAATTTTCATGATATTTAGTGTCACTCAGATTAGAACACATGCATAAAATTATTTTAAGGACATTTTGACAAAAAAAAAATATTTAAATAAAATATTTTGGCAAAAAATTAACTTAGAATAATCTTTTTTCCAAATGTTTTCCTTTTCTGAAAAATGCTTCTATTATTATAATATTTTGCCTGTATATAGCTCAGACCTCTCTACAGAGGTACCATTTGGATCCTCGGTTGTATAATGGTCAGTATTCCCCGCCTGTCTCGCGGGAGACTGGAGTTCGGTTCCCCGCCGGGGAGCCATCCAAATGGTGCCGTTGGTTGCGCTCGAATAATAGCCAGAGATGGAGATAGTACATGTGTTTATATTACAGAAAATAAATATTTGCAGTGTTAAAGTTTACACTCTTAAAAGTAGTAAGGCAGGTAAATGAAAATTACACCTTTGAAGGTGCTGCGGATTGATGCGGACAAGACCTTGCGTCTGTCCGTTGCGCTTCCTGTTTACAGAAATATCCCGGTACGGGGCTCAAAAGTTTCAGTTGGGATAGGAAGGCGGGAAAGTATGGCGCGCTCAGTCACAGTTAAGTGAGAGGAGTGTAGGAAACACCAGGGTTTCTCATAAGGTTTTTTCATATCTAATGGGCTGTGGATTGGTGTTTTACCATTGCAGACCTAGTACATTCCCCGGAAGCTGGTATCTCTTTTTAGTGCATCATCATATTGGCAGATACCAATCGCCGCAGGTAATTTTGGCGCCCAGTTTCCTTCCCATAGGAAGGCAATTTAGCTCTGACGATGCGAAAGCGTACTTATGATCTTAATTTTGCCGGGAGCACCCAAGTGTCCCATAAGGTTGAACTGAAAAAATTAAACCTCTTAGTTTTTGGGCTGGAAGTTTAAATATCTGTATCTTTTTTACTAGCATGTTTTTGTGAATTTGAATTTTTCTTATTCAAATAAATTCACTTTTCATATTGTTCTTATTTCAAGCCTATAAAAACATAGATGAAAAGTGGAGAAATCTTTATTTTAGTATAACTTTAAGTATAATTGATTCATTTTAGATTCCACAAAAAGTTTCCCGGGTAAAAATGAAAGATTTCTGAAAGGAAACCGGATTAAATGGACAGAGCTTTGAAATTCCTAATTTAACTTGACATTGAATTCTATACTCAATTTTCGTTTATGCCACCTGATTGTGGCTAAAGGTTAGAAATTCTGTTACCAGTAGCCTGAACTCCAAAATGATTTTGGAGCGAAAAAAGTTTCTATAAGGACTTCGCGCGTTATGTATCTAAATATTTACTCTTTAAGTCTAACTATATAGATATACATGATTATCAGGAATGAATATCCGGATTACACAAAATTTAATAATTCCCGAATGAATAAACAGAAAAGGATAATTAATATGTCATTAAAAAGATACAATATGAAACGTTTAACGTTTTTAACGTTTTTTGACGTAAAGCAAATACGAGTTGATTGAAAAAAATTATAGTTTTGCATATATGTAGTTTCATCTATGTAAAGGGAGTAATTTAGACGTTCTGCTCGTCACAATGCTTGCACAGTTTTCAATTGGTGTACGGCTATTAAAATGCAATTTTTTCTCAACACACTAAGGTAACACAAGTTCTCGACTAGCATGAACCGCCGATTTCTTTGGACTGCTTATAAAAGTTCCTTCCCCCCCCCCCCCTTTCGATCTCTTTCAATATTCTCTGGCGTACAACCTGATCGCCCTGGGCATTTGCCTTAACCCAGGCATCCAATTTCCTGGAACTGTTTATACCATCTTATGCTCTTAGATGTGGGTTGCAGTTTTATGGTGTAGCCGAGTGGTATAGGTATCGGATCGTGGCTTGCCTAGTCACGAGTTTGAGCCCAGTACCACTAAAGACCCGCCGTGTAGGGCAGCGATGCATGTTAAATCTATCGAGAGGTGAAACGTCCTCCTGCTGGTGTGGTGTGGTAGTTAGGAGAGGGGGGTGCCAGCTCAGGTGTCGTCCACGTCACTTGACCATGGTTCAAAATTACGTGGTCCGTCGCCAAAAGCCCTCGTGTAGCTGAGCAGTGCAACGTTAATATTCAATCAATCAATCAAGCAAGCAAGCAGTTCTATGGTACTTTCTATAAAACTGAACTGTGATTACTGACAGACTTTTTGCAAACGAGAGCACACAAAACGCCTTCTCCTGCTGCGACGCTATTTCCATTTTTGTTCACAATTTCAAAAACATCTTGATTACAACATTGCTGTCACCTGTTGAGAGAGAATAAAAACAATGTGTTACAAACTCATTGTCATTGTATCTTTACAATGACATATTAATTTATCATTTTCAGTTTATTCATCTACGAATTATTAAATTTTGTGTTATCTGGTCATTTATTCCTAATAATACTGTATATTATTTATTTTGACAACCTCGTCTCTTTCTTTTAGCTCTTATAATTTTGAGTGAACTTGGATGTTTTATAATTTACAACTCGTATCGCAAATTTTCCTCAACTTTTTACACTAATTAAATCTACTAATACCGTATCACTAGTCGTAATATTATTACATTTTAACCAAACAAGACTAGGCAGCTTTCATTTAATGGGTTGTAGGAGCCGAAAAATGCGTTAAATCTCTTTTTATGCAAAACTAGACTCATTTATACTGATTAAAACTGCATCACTTTGACTTCAGAGTTCATTCGCTGCAAATGTCACAACGAACACACTATTCATTTCTCGCATCTTTGGAAGCCAATTAAGAAGTTTTCTTCGTCGCAGAGGAAATCGAACGACAGTTAATGCTCTTTGAAGAGGTGTGACCGGCGAAGCAGAACAGGGCTCTGAAGGATAGTTGAAATTCTCAGAAAATGAGGATGGCTGTTAAGGTCGTAATTATTTGCCGGACTCGTTTCGTATCGTAGTTTTCTGGATATTAAATATTGTATGTTTTGGAGACATTTTTGAAAGTTTTGTTTTGCAAGTTTAAACATTTGGGTAGCTTTTTGATTATAAAATAAGATTAAATCGCTAAGAAATTTCCGTAGGATAACTTACATTAATATAGAAGTTTCTTAGGTTATATAATTGTATACTGGACATTTTTACTTTTACAAATGTTTTGCTCTGTTAAAAGTTTATTTGCAATATTTTAACCCGTGATGAGTTGCGTGCTTAATATTAACGTTAGTGGCCATGCGGGTGTCGGAGTCACCCCAGTCCTTTTTTTCATATAATTATTTTTATTGTACACGATAAAAACCACAATTTCAGTGAATAATTTAACTAAGAGTAAGTATTTATATCTGCTTTTAAGGAATTTTCAATTTTTCTTCGATAATTTGTGAAAAAAATCCAATCAAACTTAACTAAAATTTTTCAAATGGGCGTGATTTTAATAAAGGAGACACAAATCTGACACTTGTCGCTAACATTACAGCAACGATATTTCCAGGCAAATCTGTCATGTTTTGTTAAAATTATTGTAGTTTTATTGCCCTTTGTTGATCAACATATATAGCATGTAGAACTATTTCTTATGTCTTTTTCACAGGGCGCAGTGTGTCTTGTGGTACATTTGTGGCTTTACGTCTTTCTCGATGGAGTTTTTAGGTAGCATTTGAAAACTTTTCGTTTCTTGAACTCTTTCAACTTTATCCAACAGAGATAGCAGATACAGATTGCTTTTTTATATATTCTGTTCATTTACATTTAAACCATAATGAGTCGTACAACTTAGCAATCAAAACCACTAAGTTGTTCACGGAGGGGATGGAGCCTGTTCATAGAAAATATTTTGTAACCAGAGCGGTCTTGCGGGGAATTCATTGAACCCTTGAACCTAAAGATTGTACCAAAAAAAAAGTTTGCCAGTCCAAAAAAGAGGGAGATATGTGACAAATACATTTTAATTCCCTTGAAGACTGTCATATAGGAGGGTAGTCTGACAAGGTCATTGGTGACAAACAGTTTTCCCAGAATTAAGATTTCGTGAGCCTGGGGTGAATCTGTGCCTCGTGCAACTGCTCCCGGATTAAAAAATTTTTTTAACCAAAAGCTATTTTAATTAACCATATAATTATTTATCTGCATTACCTTTCATAAAGTTCTGGGCAAATAAAAATAAATACGATTGGGAAAGATATGTGAGTAAGATTATGTGAATGGAGAAAGGGAAAAATATTACTAAATATTTACTTGCGGCGCCATTTTTATTATAAATTGTCTAAAGCTTGATTTGTGTTGCATGACTGGAATTATAAAACAAATCCATTACTTTAGAGCATGTACCATGTTTTTAATTAAATAGTAAGTAAACATAACTGGGGTCGTTTTGAAATTTACTACATTTTAACTTTCAGAGGAGAAGAGATAAAACACCTTCAATGTACTGGATTAAATTCCTGAGGGTAAAGCATCTTCGTGGCTTAAATTTTATCAGTTTTATCAGGCTTGCACAGTGTTTAAAGTAATCTTAAGGTGTGCTTTTTTTTTTAAATGTGCTTGAAATTGTTTTATTTGTTTGTTTATTTATTGGTATAGAAGTTAAAGTACTTTTCGTTAAACATAGATACTTATTTATTGGTATAGAAGTTAAAGTACTTTTCGTTAAACATAGATACATTGATACATATATAAATATGCAGTATAAAGATAGGGAAACTACATCAACCACCAGTTTTAATCTTTACATGATTATTTTGATTTATATAAACTATGACTCTTTTATTATTTTCCCTGCCCTTTTTTTATTTTATACAAAAAACATATTTATTTAAAATATCCATTACACATACAATGGAGCAACTAATGGTTGTTGCATGGAACAAATTGTTTCTAGGTTTGAGCATATGTTGAGAAAAAAGAACGCCGAACAACACAGTAGTGTAACCTATCCTTTTTTGAAAAATTATAATTAATTTTTTTTTTTAAAAATTTTCTTCGTTATTTCGGTACTAAAAATAAATGTTGCTGTACTAAATAGCAGGCTGAAATTAATAGGTACATATAAAAAGAACGTTAAATACGATTTTTTTTTTTTGTTAATGACTAATAATTATTTTTTTTCTAATTGCTATAATCTAAAATATAATTTTAAAAATTAGTAAGTGGAAACTTTTTATATCGTACGATATCCACTCGCGTATTTAAATATTTAATTTTGTATGTAAACAAAGACTTTGTACAAAAATCTGCATTTATCTGTGTCGGACAGAAATAAAAAAAAAAGGTTGTAAATGAGAATTTTTGTACGTCTAGTTACTCTTAAGATTCTCTCTAATAACGGTAATGTAAAAGAATTTAATCCTTTTTTAAGCGTAGTTAAAGTAGAAATATGGAATTTTAAGAATCAAATCAAATCAAATTTTTTTATGTGTATACCCTTTTAAAATGCTGCTTTATTTTATTTACTTCTCTACAATTTCGTTTCTTTCGACGTTGTGGGGAAGTGCTAGTTTAGGTGGCATCATTGTCACTTAGCAGAGATTTAAAATTTACCTCTTTAATAGACCTAGCGTTGCTTTATTGCGCGACATTAATAAAAATCAAATGAAATCAACATGATTTCAACATATATACTATACTATTGCATATTACTATTGTTAATCAGTTAACTGTGGCGCCCCTGTTTGAGAGGAATACTTCGCAAAAAAATTGTTTAAGAACTGAACAGCCAGAATTGTCTCAAATTGAAAATCACTAACTATATCCCTGATTCTGTGATATGAAAGTAGAGCGGTGCAGCGTTACGCTCAAATTAAATTTTTATTTATCTTTTTATGTAACTGCAATAAAGGGAAATACAATCGGACCTCTATTTAACGAAGTCGCTAAATCCCGAAAAAAGTTCGTTATATGGAAAATTCGTTATATAGAGGTTCACGTGTCAATATACTTTATAAACCCCATAAAACAAATTTAAATTTCGTAAACACTATATATAATGAAAAAAGTAATTATTCACACCTTTTTGTAAATTAATATCTGTTTATTTTATATTTTACCCATCAAAAGAAAAACAGCAGGGAAAACAAGAAAAAAGAATGTTGAGGAATGCATTGTATTTTCAACATTACAAAAATAATTTTACATTGAAATTGATGAACTTTAAGGATATTTTCAAATTTAAAGTACATAAGTAATTTTAAACTTGCATTATTTTATAACTAAACTATTAAAACGTGTTAATAGAGAGAATAACTTGAAATATTCAGAAATACTTTAAAAATAGCGAGAAAAAGAAATTGGGAATCACAAGGGAAAAACTTAGTCATATAAAAAGAAAATGCACTTAGCTATTGGGAGGTTATTTTACGAAGAAAATCAAAATGTTTTAGGTTCCAGAAAAAATTTTGCTATTTAGAAAAATTTGCAATACAGAGGTTCGTAACGTGGAAGTTCGACTGTACTTATATTTTATGCTGCTTACTTCTCTTATTTTAATAAATATGTTGTGATATCCCCCCCCTCAGGAAAACATCTCTTTGATTATCAGCGTGAGCTTAGAGGTCTAGGATTAACGGAAGAACTAGATGCATAAATAATCTTAATATATCTTTATTAAGATTTTGAACTTAAGCTTTTAACAAATTTGATTATAATAATATATGTGAGAATCTACGATGGCAAAACACACAATTTATAATAACAAATTAACCTAACTCGGACCACTATCAATTACTGACTCGCCTAAATTAAATTACAATACTGTCACTGATCCTAATATTAAATAGTCAATCCTACCTTGCTGTAGTCTGAAGAATCGATCACTACAATCTTAGATGAAGGCGTGTAAATGCTCAAATGCAATGGTATGCACCTTGACTCAATGTATCTCTATCACGTATAACTTCTGCTAGTCACCACGTAACGTTTTCCAAAACTTCTTCACGCTTTTTATCCCGGATTATGTTTACATTCCTCTAATTGCCATCCCGCTTACTCTAATTTCTGATATTTAAAAGCTTCCTAATTTGCATCTTTCTTTAACACTTCACTTCTTGGATTTGGTTGGAAAAGAGTTCCCATTAATTCTCGCCCCAAAGAACCCAAAGGACATGTTAAAGAAAAGACGCGTGAGCCCGTCACAATATTTAAAAATGAACAATATACGTACAATTTAATTTTTTTTATTTTTGTTGAAGAAATAGTTATATTTTGTGGTGTGTATTTTTATGTTATGAACTATCTTTCAATGTGATGTTAAATTAATATATTATAAAACTATAAATCTCCATATAAAATATTATAAAACTATGTATTATTGACCTCCATTCTCTAACCCTGCATGCATTATCGTGGGAAATGAATTGTTTAAAAAAAGTCTAATGTAGCACAAGTAATCGTATTGGTAGATTGGTTTGGCACGTCCAAGGTTAATACGCTAAAAGGTTGCTAACCCCTGATGTTTATAAAAGTTTGCATCCAATGCATGTTGTTAATAAAAATCACATTTGCGTTTTGTTTAAACATGCAAGGTTTCAACACTTTGGAACAAATTGGAAAACCAATTTTTTTTTTCGCAATCGATATCAATTCTGAAAGAACTTGGACAGTTTCACAATAAGCTTCGATCTCTTGTATGTCTGTTTACCGAGACATACAAGCGGAACGAGTGCGAAGGTAACATCTTCAAATGACGGAAGTGATTTTGAACCAATTTCTCACAAGAAAATCCGCCTTCACTACGTAGAAGTTATGTACATATTTTGGAATTCTGCTACATCTAATATTTGATGGAAAACAAAGCATTACAAAATTTCTCTTGTGGAAATTAAAATTTTTCTTGTTCGGTGAACCAATGTCTGGACACACAGCAAAGTTTTGATTTATATACGTATTATGTGGGTCTTTTTGTGCAGTCTATTTATGTGTCAAAAATTTTAATGTGTTTTAAACCAGTTCTTCTCAACCTTTTTATAGCAGTGAACCGGTCAACGTTTGGTAATTTTACCGTAGCCCGCTGAGGTGTGTGGGAAAGGGTGGGGGGTCGTTGTTTGTTTATAATTCAGATTGTTTTGATTTAATAATTTCAATTTGTCTTTAAACATGCCTTCAGAATAAAATGCAGTTAGACAACATGGAATATAAAACGATTTCCATAAAAAGTTACACAAACACGAGAGAAATATACCGCAGTAAACAAGATAGAAATAATTTGATGTTCCTTGTGCGTCCCGGTTCTATTTGATCCATAAACCGGCCCGGGGATTGGGACCACTACTTTAAACAATATATTGTGCAGTTGTGTTTGGAAATTTGGGATATTTTTATGTGGTTCCTATATCACCCGAACGAAATCCGATTTGGAAGCACTGGCGTAGCTAGTACTGAGTGGCCCCGGTATCAAAATTTCTTGAGGGGGGGGGCCTTTTTTGAAGCCCCTTTGATAGCTTAAAATATTTTGCTTACACTTGTTGAGGCTCCTGAAGCTTAGGAGCCCCGTATCTTCGATACAACAGTAGCCATGTCTTTGGAAGTCTTGTTTATAAAGTTTTTGCATTCAAATCTAGTTTGGAAGTCATTCTTATGCAAATTAGATATACAATCGGCTTCTTTGATTTTCGATTTCTTTGAAAAGGTTTTCAATTTCACTAAACAGAAACTGAAATAGCCGAAA
>BMAU01012277.1:0-10828 GCA_019973935.1 Trichonephila clavipes
CGAGAGCACAAAATACAAACAATTTTCGACTAGAAATAATTCTTTGAGATTAAAATGAAATAATTTGATTCTTTTACACATTTTTATAAAGGAATAAAGTTTCAAAAAAGTATAAAATATCTAAAATATAATCATAATTTTAAAAATAATAAGCACATAAAATAAGAAAAATTTTTTGTAAGAAACAAATAGTGAGTTTTACGACGCGCATGATATTTTCTGCAATAATAATTCTAATTACTAGCAATAAGTTTATTTATAAAGTCAAATATATCCTTTATTACATGCTAGCTTATCTTATAAAAATAAAATAAAAAATAATATTTTTAAAAATAAAAAATACATTTTTTAATTTTTTTTTTAAAAAATTCAATTTTTGTTGAAATATTTCAAAAAATTAAAAAATTATAATGTTATAAATAGCTAGAATTTGAAGATTATGATAAAATTTATAATTCTGTAAAGTTTTATACATCAAAGTATGATAGTTTTTGAAACGCAATGCGCGTAATTGAAAAAAAACACAAACTGAGAAAAAGGGCTTTAAAGTTTTAAAATTGAATTTGAGAAAATAAATCTTAAACCTTACACGCTAAAAATTCTCCAAGATAATAAGACATACCTTCCCTGTTCCTGAAACAGCTCAATTTCTTTACTCTTTTTAATTTTCTTGGCTCTGCGACCTTCAAAAGATGACTCTAACAGCCTCTGTCTTGACGTAAAGATTCGACGATTGTCACGTTCAGCCAGGGCACACAAACATTTCTGTTAATTTCAAGCCAAATTTCTCTAAAATAGTAATAAGTATTTGATTTCCATCATTAAAAACACTGGTTTTCTAGATTTGCAGCAATCTCTGCAATCTGAAGCCTAGAACCAATCGTCTTAGGACAAAACTTCCAAATTATTGAATTTAAACTTTCATTAGATTCTGTGTCTTACCTCCTAAACATTTCTTCAGAGTGCCGGATGAGATAAGTCTGCAAATACAGGCTTAATTACATCTCGAACAGATTTAGCAACTGAGGGTTTGTGTTTATACTTTTGTAAATTATTATTAATTGCGGCATTATACTTACACCATGTATTTGGATTTGTAGGACAAAACCAGTGCATCGGTTCATCATCAGTGCTGCAAGAATGACCTCAAACAGCCCAAATGGCTTTCCGCATTTCCTTTTACACTAGTAGAATTGCATCGAATAGCATTACCATAGTAATGCGCAAGTTTATCAATTAAACTATTCGTTAACCTACCTTTACCAATAGTTTTACCATCAGATAAATCCTTTTTACTATATACTAATTTAAGCTTCATAAGTCTTGTACCCATTCTCTTTTGCACATGGCCTACACATTCTATTTTCTGAATAAAATAGTCATCGCCGTATGGCTTGTTTTCAGAAAGGGCATTGAATGTTTTTGTGTCGCCATCTCCTATGTAGTTCGAATATTTCAGGTTGTGAAGCTTTTTCTGATCGATTAAAAATCCTCAACATCCCGTCAACCTCCATCTTACCAGCAGAGCCAGAATAATTTTTTCTACATGAAATCTTATGTGCTCTTTTTGCCATTTTTATTGTACTTGATACCAAATTTTACCCCTTTATAACTGTCGCATCCTTTGCAAAATGAGGACAACACTTCCCTATCCAAAACCTTACCTGTTTCGGCCCCTATTACACAGTACATACCCAATCAACGATGAATGTCCTCTCGTCTTCCAGGTACAATCACCACTTACCGTTTAAAGGTTATCAGGTGACGAAGAATATTCTTCGACAGCTGCCATTTTCATGCTTTCTTCAGCGACTTCCTTCATAACACGTGAAAGTTTATTATTAATAACATCATGTGATTTTTGTTCAACAGGATTAGGAAGACTCATTACAGCGCAAAAGGTTTTAATGACTCTAAACCTTGGCCTATGCATCTCATTGCTAAAATAGATCTTCTGTTAATTTCTGGAGCATTATTTTTATTCCAAGTGTTTTCACAGCTTGAAAAAAGTACAAACACTCCCAGTTTTTACAACGTATTTCAAAAATTCGAACATAAACCACGAGTGGACTTTTCATTAATTGTTAATGTTTTATGACATTTTAAAACAACATGATACTGATAAAATAGAGCTAAAAGTTGAAATAAAATCAAAAATACGATATCCTTTGAAGTTTTCACTTACCTTAACAAGATTTGACTTTAATGAAGTCTGATATCCTGAGATTTTATTACTGGGAGCACACATTTTTATCTCTCTTTTCTGCAACATATGTATGAGAACATACCTTCATGATTTGGTTCCTCTAAATCTTCTTTTCTTAGGACGCGTTTATTAGAAGGTCTACGATGAGTATTTTCCATTTCAATCGAGAATTTTCAATTTTGATAAACGGTTTTAAACAACGCTGTTTTGAATTTCGATAAGTTATTTCAAACAAACGTGCTAGCATTACCAAAAACAGAATCAAAACACATTAAAAAAGTGTGTTGAGTTGCAAGCTTCCTTCTCAATTAAGCAAGTGTTTAAAATATTTCATGAAGCTTTTAAAAACAGAAAATAAAACGTATGCGGAAATCAAGAATAAGTGGGTGTGGCATTTAGCCATTTAAACATTGTTATTACTAAATTGCTGTTTGAATTTTTCGAATAACTTTCGAAGTTTTTGTAGTACTATCACGTGGTTGGTATCAAAATGTTCAAAAGAAAATCAGGAACAACATATATTTTTTTTCGAAAATTCGAAAAAATAGAAGATTAACACCCCTGTGACCTCTTAATGAAGTTACACGAATTTGTTCTTTATGCAGATATTCTGAACAAATAAGCAAAGATATAAACTTTTTGGACTAATGTATTTGATGTCAAATAACACAATCAACCAGTTATTGATTCTTAGCATCAATTCAATATTTTACAAATATATTATTAAAAGCTGTGTTTACAAAAGCTCTACATCGTAGAATGGTCTTTTTTATAAGCATTGAGATTTTGAACGTATTCTTCTTTTAAACGAGATCTTAATTATTTCACATTCCTTAGATGAGCGATAGAATAAACTTTGAGAAGAGACATAGTATGTATGTGTACGCATACATATTAGAAATTTATAAAGACAATGTTTGTTTGCTCTTGTGCAAAACAGAAGAGGAGAGGTTTTAACACCAGCAATTTAAATTTGCTTAGTATTCTAAGAATGTGTCATAACTTTTAATAAAATATAAATATATAATCATCTAATGTAATTTTAAAAAAATAGGACGGTAAAAAGTATTACAATAATATATTTTTTTAAAAGAAAGTAATACGTCGTTATACTCTCAAGTCCGACTAAGCTCAAAATAATCAAGAAGAAAACCCATTAAATGTCAATAGAAGGGAAAGAAGTATATGTTTCTTGTATTGATAATCTCGTAATTTGCTTCTTTCGCAACAAGAAAATGTCATTTGCCTGGAATAGAACATTACATGGGAAGAGAGATGTAATTTGTAACGCAAGATAACGATCTTCTTTAGAAACTACCAAATATATCCATTGTCAAACAAAGGGTATCTAGTAGTAGTGGTGAATAGTTTTCTGTAAATATCTACGCTGTCTTCAATGACCGGTGCAATGACTCTTATCTTTCAACAGCAAAAATAACGTCTCTAAAGAACTTTTTTTATGGTTCTGTATAATGCTGCTCTATATCAAAAGAAGCTGGCCAAGGTTCTCATTTCCTTTGACGGAGTAATTTCATAAATAAATGCACAATATCATTTAGATCATAAAAAGAAAGAAAATATATTTATTTAAAATTAAAATATACTGGGTATTCTTTTACTATTAATATCATCTTCGAAAGTTAACTAGGAAGAAATTAGCTAGTGTTATTTAACTAACACCGATATGTACATATATATTCACTGAGAGTTCCCATATTTCTAGCAAAACAAAAAAAAATAAAAATATAACAATACAGTATACATCAAGAGTAAGATTGCCTCTGTAGTATAATAGTAAAAGCCTTAGGAATTAGTATCTAGTATTGTAGGTTTAAACATAGTCGTAAAACATAAACTTTCAGCCTTAAGACCTGTGTGTGTTGGCTTGGAACGGCGAATTTGCAACGCCTGGTAGGAGTCACTAGATTTCTTTGAAGATAAATTCGTAGGCACGCATGTCATATGATTATGTGGCCTGTAAATGATCTCTTGAGTATCATTTTGGCTCTGATACTCTCAGCAAAATCAAAACACGGCAATACTTATTATCAAGCGATAGCTTGAGTCAAATTAAATCAAGCATCAATATTTGAAAGAAAGATCAGCCACTTGATGGTGTCAATAACTATCGCAATAGGGGGATTTGTCGTGTCTACAAATGCTTTTGTGCCAAAATTTTGACTAACATGTATGTATTCCTCAAACTGATGTTATAAACCATGACCCTAATTCTGTAAGTAATTATCTACAAAATTGAATATTGTGATGCATTTATATCATTAATGTTGCTTAGCTTATTTAGAGGTATATCTTAAAACAAAGGCCAGAATATTTAAAAGAAATTTTCGTAACTTAGTGAAAGAAATGGAAATACCGAAAAAGTGATTAAAGCAAAGATACTAAATTTATCAAATATAAAATTTTAAAATAATATAGCATATAAGGAAATAATTTACACGAGTAATTATTTTACATTAAATCTTGAGAAGCTCTCTGCATATCGTTGACATATAGAAATGATTACGATCATACAGTTTGGGAACTTAAAGATTAGATAAAACAAAAGTTACGTTAACAGTAAATGTAAGTTTTTCAATTTTTCAATTGCGGATATAGTTACAAAAAGTTTTCTGTATTAAGTTTAATTTTGAAACTTTTTTAGGAAATAAGAAAAAAGACTGGAAACAAATTTGTGCTTAAGTGATTGAAACATCACGATATAGTTATCTTTCTTTTTCATTAATATATAGTAATCTCAATGAATTTAGGAATTGATAATAGTACAGAACCTCACGTTAAAGTAAATGTGTAGTGTCCATTTTAATAGAAATTGCTTAATTCATTGACTCGATTAACTATTGTAGTTTTTAATGCTCAAAATAAAGGTTTCAATCAAAAGTAAAAACATATTTTAGGTTGGATTGTCGCAGAGATTTCATCTAAGTTTCTCTGACGCAGATTGTGTTTTAATTAATATAAAAATATTAAAAGGCTATTTAATTATTTAATTATAATTATTATTTAAAAAGCTTAAATTTCGATACAGCGTATGATGTACCAAAACTGTTTAAATTTTAGTGCAGACAGTGTAATTAATATAATTTTGAAGTGTAATATATAAACTGGTTTTATTTAAAACTTAATTTAAGATTTAATTTTCATTAAAATATTTAAATTTTAAAACTTAATTTAAACTTTAATTTGCCCTAAAACTGTTACAATTTTTAAATTAGCAGACAGTTTAATTGCAATAAAAAAAATTTTATCACGAAACTGAGGGAAGAGAAATGTGTTTTCAGGTTAGTATAATTTCGTGTTAAAGGACATAGGGAAAAAAACAACAATATGTAATGAACAAAATTAAACTTATTACACTTTTGTTTACACATATATGTATGCATGTATTCATTAACAAACGATGTTACAAAAACATTCTCAAGGACTTACCGAAATTTATTGCAAAATTTAGCAATACCAAAATTTTCACAGATCCCTTTGTCGTTTTTTTTATTGACCAAGAAATTAAGAAGCTCCATCTTTACTTTAAGCGAAATAGCAGTTTGCTATTCCACTTAACCATTGCTCTTGTAAGAATTTTTTTTTCTAAAATAGAAAAAAATGTGGGAAACTAAACTTAGTGATTTTTTTCACACTACAATGGATTCTCCACCAAACTCCAAAGCCGACTGATGTAAGATGAGATGTTTTTGTGTGGCGTTTGTAGGGTGGGTGATGAAAGTAGCTTAGATAAAAAAAAGTATTGGCTCGTGTCACAGACTATTTCGAGAGTATTTCAAGCCAAAATAGCCTCATTTCTATGAAACAAGTGAAACCACCCTCTTTTCATCACTCTTAAATCTGGACTAAGCTACTGTGGTTTTCATATTTTGTTCATTCTCAGAAGTACACTTTTTTCGTGTTAAGATATTTTTTACTTGCTAAGAAAAAAATGCTTGAAAATACTTAGTAGTATGTCGGGAATGTTGTATTATTTCGTGTTAACCAATATTTCGTCTTAAGCATTTTCGCTTTAAACATATTTGACTGTATTATATTGTTTACGTATAATCAATATTGTTTTTAATGCATACTTTTAGTAATGGTTTCTTACATATAAATATTATGCAATAGAAATAATTATAGAAAAAATTTAGCAACACACACACATCCTCATCCACGTTTTTTTTTTTTTTTTTTTTTTTTTTTGGAAAAAAAAAAAAAATGATGTTTCTGAGTGCTTCGGGTGAAGAATTTAAAACTGGTTGAAGGAAAATAAACTGTCTGTGTTTGCAATTTTATTTTTCAAAAGAAACAATTTAATATCTAGACATCATACGATGATTACTATAAGGATCTGATATGTGTGTGTGAGTATCAAGAATTTTCATTTAAGAAGAATAAATGCAGATTACTCTTTTGTGAATGAAATTAAAATTTCTATGCGAAAATCAAAGATTTCTGTCTGGGATGAACTTTAACTGAAAATTAATGACTCGCTCTCCCTCGACTGTAAAGGAATTCGAAATTTCTGAAAAGGAATCTCCACTGAAAAGGAATCAGTACGATTCGAAATGATGGATGGTCGAGGTTTGCTCAGTATGCTAATTAACTTGTTGGAAGAATCGTTACTACAAGACTAATAAATTAGATAACCTGTTTTTCTTCTTTTACTCAGAGATTCTAGCCAATGGAAGCATGCACTAAGATGTCACTTCCACAAAGAAATTGAATTCCATCGAGTAAATGGAGTTTGTTCCGAAGTAGATCTTCATTTAAACTTTTAAATGGAAGCACAGTTCTTAAAAATTAGTCTGAAATCCCGTTCGGGGTATTTGATTACACGATATTTTTGCACTAAAGTTTATGTACGTGTCTCCATCAAGCCATAAGATAATAGTAAGATAACAATATTAATAAAAAACCCACGAGTTTCATGTGTCTAAAGTAGTCTAAACTGTAGATGCATTTCAATATGGAATACTTACTGTAGATGATTTTAAATGGAATTATGCGCTATACAACTATATGCATGAATGTGTTATACAAGTTGGTGAAAAATATGTAGAAACACATAACGTTTACTAAGCAAATTTTATTGTTTTGGATATATCTCAAATATTAAGTAATTTTAAACACATTCGGTCAATATATATATATATATATATATATATATATATATATATATATATATATATATATATATATATATATATATATGGCATGCAGCCAAAAGCAAGGGAAGTCTTCGCGCGCAGGCGCAACTAAAAACACGAACTGAAACTTGTGAATTAGTGGAAGAGAAACAAAAACTCTTGGACATTAGAGAGAGAAAGGAGAACGCGAGAGGTGCGCGAGCAGGCGTTACCTTCTGAATATCATCGTCAAACTTATCTGTAAACTTATCTACCTTTTTTAATTAATTTTTGTTTAATGTTAAATAAACCATAAGAAAGAGAAACGTATTGGACCCCTTGTTGTCTCCCACAAATTATGGGGGCTCGGCCGGGATCGATAAAATTTCGATTTTGAACCAAAGTCTGGACCATGAACAACAGCGTCCGTGAAGGATACACTCCGCCATTTTCGAAAACTTCGTTCAACCTGTGTAGAGGTTTTTGAACTCAGCATAAAAATTCCGCCTGTGTAGAGGCGATTGAAAAAAAAAAAATTCGATTTTGATCAAAATTTGGAACGTGAAAAAAAAAAAAAAAAGCCGTCCGTGGAGGAGACGCGCCGCCATTTTCGGAAACTTCGTTCAACCTGTGTAGAGGTTGAATTTTTCAACTTCATTCCGCCTGTGTAGAGGTCGGAACAAATAACAAAATAACCTTTGTAGAGGTGTATTTGTCAACGAACCCACAAAATCCCGCCTGTGTAGAGGTTGGAACTAACTCAGTGTGAATAATCCGCCTGTGTAGAGGCCGGAACTACAATTTCAACTATATTACCTGCGAAGAGGTGAAATCAGTGGAATCGAAATTTTTTTCTTCAAATATTGGATACATCGTACGTGCGAGCAACAAGGGAGCCAGAAAAAAAAAAAAAAGGTAGGATCTTTTCAAATTTTTATAAAATGTATAAAAATGCTCTTAAAGAGGATCTCATAAGAGTTGTTGAGGAGCTAGACGGTACTGTCGAAAGTACTGACACTATAGTTAAACTAAAGACTAAAATTGAGAACAGTAGTACATTTGAAAGTGATCCAGATTTCGTTAAAACTTTAATTCAAAACTGTATAGATGAGAGAGTATCGCAAAACGAAAGAGAGGTAACTTCAGAACAAAAAATTGAGCTCGCGAAACTTCAGTTAGCAAAATTAGAAAAGAAATCGAACTTCAATTGACTAAAAAATAAAGCATTAAGTTTTAAATCCTGCAGCTAAAGTCGAAGAAAAACAGTTCGAAACTAACATAGAAAATATGATAAAAGTATAAAACTTTATCTCTTCCTGTTCCCACCAGATCTGAAAATTTTAATCTGTTCTTCCAATCATTAGAACGCGCATTTTAACCAAGAAAATAAATGACGAATATAAATCTGAAATTTTAATAAATCTTCTGGGCGAAAGAGCTCATAACGTCTTACTGTATATTAAAGAAGAGGAATTAAATGACTATGAAAAATTAAAATCTATAGTACTCAGATAATTCCATTAACCCCTCGCGAGTGTTTAAACTCATTTAAAAATGCTATAAAATCATCAGGCGAGACATACATCCAATTTGCTGCAAGATTGACGGCAAACTTCCAATATTATTGTTCGTTAAGAAAAGTTAATTCCTTTGAATCTCTATGTGATCTTATAATTTCTGATAAATTATTTGAAACTTTAAATAAGGAAACTGCAACTCATATTGGCATTCGAGAAGCAGAAGATTGGTTTAGGCCTATTGATTTAGCTAAAGAGTGTGATATTTATATTTCATCTAGAAGCGGATCACATAAAGAAATTCCTATTACTTATGGATATACCCAAGACCCCTTTAAAAATAGATCACAAAACTTTAAACCAAAGATTAAAGAGAACTATCCCCAATATCTTGAAAGAGAAAATAAAAATTGCTATATATGCGGTGATTCATCTCATTGCGCAAGAGACTGTGAGAAGCGTTTTAAACCTAAAGAATCTAATGATCACATCCATAATAAAATAAACGTGAATACTTTGAAATCGAGAGCGAAAACAAAATAGCGATGAATGCGCAAATCTTCAATACGTAAACATTTTTGTGGAAAATCAGCCCGTAACAGCATTGATTGATTCAGGTTGCCAGATCCCAGTTTTAAATTCCTCACTAATTAGAGTGCAAACACCTTCCGAAGAAATCATAACATTAAGTTCATGTTTTGGCGAACGGCGTATGGTAGAAGTTAAACCGATAAATATTTCTCTTAATCAACACTCTCCTAGCTTAAGTGTGAGAACGGCAATATCACCGACCTTGACCGAAGAATATATTATACATCCCAGTGTATATTCTGAAATAAAAAAACTAGGCCACGCAAAGAGCGATGTTTTATTGAATGAAAGTGAATCCTCTTTAGGTGCTCATGTTTATGCTTATTCTAGTGCTATTTCTTTTCCAAATGTTTCTGTTTCAAATGTGATAGAAAACTCTAGTTATGATTTGCCATATGTTAAGAACTTTAATACTAGAAATGATTCGAGTTCTCTAATTAAGGATTATAAATGTAATAAAATTCAGAGTACTAAGTTAAAATTGAGTATTGTAAGAGAAAAATGTTCTGATATAGTATTGTGTAAGAAAGCCAATGGTGCCATGAAAACGAGTTCCATGGAATTCATCTCCCGCTCACCTACCCCTTCACCTATGGAACGTAATTATCGACGATTTGTGTTGCTCCGAAGGATCTTTGAGCCTTGGCAGTGGAAACGAAGGAAAAAGAGAAATCGTTTTGAACAGACGTCCAGAACTCTACAGAGGAAAATATCGATGCGTTCAACCAAAGATCGACTTGTTAAAAAAGACGTTCTTATGCCTGTGAAACAATGTGTTTTCCTGTGGAACCTTCCGGATGTCGAAGAGGTGCCTTCACATGATGGAGAAACTGTCTAGTTCAACAAAATTATGATATGTTTAATCTCTATATATTTGTCGTATAGTCCTTGTCTGTTCCGTTTTTTTTGTATGTTTCAGATTCTCCTCTGGTCTCCATGGAAGTACCGCTGCGGACAGCGTATGGTCAGAATGGCCGTTATGGCATGCAGCCAAAAGCAAGGCAGTCTTCGCGCGCAGGCGCAACTAAAACACGAACTGAAACTTGTGAATTAGTGGAAGAGAAACAAAAACTCTTGGACATTAGAGAGAGAAAGGAGAACGCGAGAGGTGCGCGAGCAGGCGTTACCTTCTGAATATCATCGTCAAACTTATCTACCTTTTTAATTAATTTTTGTTTAATGTTAAATAAACCATAAGAAAGAGAAACGTATTGGACCCCTTGTTGTCTCATATATATATATATATATATATATATATATATATATATATATATATATATATTCATATATATATATATATTCATATATATATATTCATATATATATATATTCATATATATATATATATTCATATATATATATTCATATATATATATATATAT
>BMAU01012279.1:0-145452 GCA_019973935.1 Trichonephila clavipes
ATAATCGCTCGTGTCATTGAACGTGACACTAGAGTGGACCCACTACTTTCTGGAAGATTCCAGAGGGTTCCGAACTCGCCAACATGGTCGCCAATGACGACAAATTGGGCACCAACTTGGTCGCCAAAAATTATGCCAACTTGGCTCTACCGCCAAGATTTCGCCAAGTTCTCATTGAATCGGCATTATAACGTAAGGGGCGGCATTGCTTGTGAATAGTACAATTTTAACATGAAATATATGTAACATAGAGTAATATAAATGCATTAAACACCAAAATATAAATTATTTACACTATTTACACAAAATTTGTAACAATATCATTTAAAAAATTTTCAAATGGTTACCAGCGGAAATATTCCGTTTGGCATCGTTTGTCACATTTTTAGCAACTTTATCGCCTGCGCCGGCGATATAGAAAAGTACCAACATTACTTTAACTATGAAAATGTTTATCATTTGTTTCGTTTTCAAACATTTTTTTTCTGTTCTTAGGGCCTCTTTGTGTCCGTTCTTTATTGCTTCATGAATAATGACGTAAGTATGTTTTAGTTATTTTTTCCGATACTTCACAAAGAACTCGATTTAGTTTTAATCTAAAGAGTGAGTGAGTGTGTGGGCTTATGGAGCAAAAGCCAATTTTGTTTAAATAAAGCCAAACATTGAATCTAAAATGAACCCTGAATCACTCACGCTTGAAATGATTAAATTAATGATTCAATTAATCACGCACTGTTAAGTATTAATTAAAAGAGCAATCAATTACTTTTCTCTCTCATTAAAGCACCATATAACAAATATTTCATTTTGGAATTTTTGTTGTACCCACATAAAAAAACGTTAATCTCACAGTTATTTCATTTTGATTGTATTTTGATGATATGGAAATTGAATCCTCCATATAACAAGTGTCTGAGTGAGTGATAGTTAGATTTTTATGGCGCAGGAACCAGATTTGACTGCATCCAGGTAACAAAAAATTGAAAGAATAAATATGCAGATAGTAATTGAATAATTAATATGCTTGAAATAAAGAAATGTAAATGTGAAATTGAAAAAAAATGCTTTCCTTCTGAGAATTAAATATTTTAATGCCTAATACTTTTTCAATGAAATCTCTAGAATTATTGAAGAACTTTCAACTTTTATTTTATTCGTTGCTTAAATATTCACATAGGTCCAAATTATTTTCAATGGAAATAAATTCGTGGGCAAAATAAGAAAACATTGAATTAGAATTAAAGCAACCGTCTACAACAGGGGTACTCAACCTTTTTTTCTGCCGGGCCTCATACATATCTCTGCTTTTTCACGTGGGGCCACAACATGAGGATTAATGGAGAAGAGGGGGGAGAGGGAGAAATGCTTTAAGACCAAGATAACATAGACAATTTAAAATGTAGAAAATACTGATCAAAATATTAAAACTCCTATTTTGCTTTTTTTAATTATCATTTTTTATATTTTTTATTTTTGTCACTGAATTTTTCTAAATTGGAAGCATTTAAGAATCGCTACTTCACAATTTCTGCATCAGTAAACGGTTTTATATGATTACCAATAATATAACAAACTTCAAGGGATATCTTTGTTACCGATGTGACATTACCATGGACAAAACACTTTTCTTTTTTGCTGTTGTAAAGATTATTTAAGAATGCCTATTTATCGCCTTTTAAAAGAGATCTTCGAGGAAAAGTGTCATCGGACGATTCCTGTTTATTGGCATTTATTAAATATAACACTTTAAATACAAATCAAACGATTACTTATCCATGCTTGTTTTCACTACAGAATAGTCAACTTCCCAATCGTCTTGAAACAACCTATTTTCTTCGAATATTTTTCACTTGCATGATACGAAGGATAGTTAAAAATTAGTTCCACTCATTAAATGGTCGCTACTCCACTGTTGTCTAATCAGAACAAAAATCTATCAATTCACATCCATACGACATCGACAGCAAAAATCAAAATTGAACTATTTGATTTCTTAACAAAGAATTTCCCACCAAATTTTTATAAAAAAATGAATTTTTTAGAGCAATGGGCCACTTAAAAAGGCCCAGTGAGGTTGAGTATCGTTGGTATACAACATAAAGAAGAGGCTTGAGGGGATTCAGTTGATCTGCTCCTTATTGGTCATGGTAATTTTAAAGTGTACTTCAACAGATTTAATCTGTGCCCTTCTAAACTTCATGACTATTAGCAGTGGTGTAAAGAAGAATATTAGGAACCCCTGCAATGTCAAGTTTTGGGTCCTAAGCCATACTCGGCGTTGAGTCAGGCTTTGGGCCCCCTTCTGCCCGGTGTGCGTTATGCCACTGACTGCAATGTTGGTGGTAAGCAAAGTGTTGAAGATATTTTAACCTTTTTTGTTCAAAATTTAAGCAAGAAAATGGATGAAGGTAAAAATGCATGCTTTAAAATTAACTGATCGAATTTTTTGTCAGCTTATTTCAACTGAAGCTGCATTTACATTGCTAAGTTCATTTATCTGATTTGGTAAATTTTTTGTGATTTTGTATCTTTGTTTTAGTTTTGTTAATTAATAGTTTAATTTTGTAATGTACTTCTTTGTCCTTGTAACCTACTTGGTTTTTTTTTTTTTTGTTATTTCATTTGTTTCGTAACTTTTTTGTTATTTTCCCTTTATTTTGTTTATTTTATTTTGTTTGTTTTATTTACTCATGATGATACTTGGGGTGCACAAGAATTATCGGGTCGAGTAAAAAGTTTTCCGCCAAGGGGAGATACCTCCGCGCCAACAGCAGCCATTCCTGTGGAGAGAGAGAGAAGTTAACATTTTTCTTTTGCATTCTAAATCTGAAAACACGACTACACGACACGACACGACTGTGTAATTTGTTTGTCGAAATTTTACTATCTTGTGCACCAAAAAAAAGGTTTAAAATGGAGATCTCACGTCAACAGATCAGCACGATAATGTACTATGAGCTCCTAAATAAACTCAGTACAACCGAATGTTACAAAAAATGTGTGAAAATTTAGGTTTCGATGCTGTTTTTTATGATACAGTAAAAGTTTGGTTGAAGCTGGGAATTTTGACATTGAAGATCTTGCTGCCCTCTTGAGGTTGATTGTGACCAGTTAAAGAAAATTATTGATCAAGACAGAAATGTTTCAACACGAACTATTGCGTTAGAGCTTGACATTTGTCAAAAAACAATAGTTAATGCTCTCAAACTTAAGTTTAACCCCTGCGTACCTCACGAAGTGACTGCTGAAGATAAGAGCAAGAGAAAAGCGCCCTGTTTTGCTTTGCTCCGAGATAAAAGGAAAAAGAACATTCTGGAAAGAATTGTAACCTGTGATGAAAAATGGATGTATATACTACAGCAATACAAGCCACAAAAGAGGGTTTTCAGCCCCCGGGGAATCAGCAGGTTCGGTTGCAAAACGAGCGCTAACAAGAAGGTGCTTCTCTGTATCCGGTGGGATTGTTGTTGAATTATCTATAAAGAGTACCTGAAAAGCAGGCAGACTATCAATAGTACAATATACAGCAATATGCTAATCAAAGTAAGCGATGTCATTCGCAGAAAAACGAAGATAACGCCCGACCACATGTTAATTCGATGACCGGCTAGACGCTCTACAGGACGATGGAGTGAGATTTGATGCAGCATCCACCATACAGCAAAGACATAGCGCCTTCGGATTACTATCTGTTTTCCCATCTGCATCTTAATGGCACAATCTTCCATTCAAATGATGAAGTCATAAATGAGGTCGATCGCTTTCTAGACTCGCGCAAGCCACAGTTCTTAGCAGAAGGGATTGAAAAGTTGCCAAAACACTGGCAGACCATTATAGATTTTTGAATGGAAATTTATATATTCATTAGTTTTACTGATTGGTGGAAAACTTTTTACTCAACGTAATATTATATCTATCTTCAACAACAACAACAAAAAAGAGAGCACAGAAAAAAAAACTTCTTGCGTTCGTTTCAGTACTTTTAACCAGTGATTTGCCTAGATGAGATCTGTATGTTGAAGTTATTTCTTCGAGTACAATTGAAATTTAAAAAAACTTATTTTTATCTTTCAAAAGAAAAAAAACCCAATATATTATTATTACAGTATTCAAAGAAACGAGCTCCACACTCTTTACAAAATCAGAAATTATGTCTTTTTAGAAGAAAATAATTCACTACCACTTCATGGAAGTTTTTAAAAGAGAAAAAATAATTTCAAAGTTTATTTCTCTAGTGCTATAGTCGTGAAACGCCTGAGCTATTAAAAGATTAGCATCTAAATAGCATTTTTTTGCTGCATTTTGACTCATTTAGTTAATGATGTATTTTTAAGTAGAAAATTTGATGTTTTTTTTCCTTCCGAAGTAATAATTTCAAACTGAATTAAGACAAAAGTTAAAAATTGTGTGACTCGCTTTTGAACAGATTTTTTTTTCTCAGACGAGAAAACATTTTAAAAAGCATATCGCAATCATTAACTGGTAACAAGGAAATAAAAATGCCAAAACGCGTATGTTTTTTAAAATTTATCATAAAATTCAGCATGAGTGAATAAGGGTGGATGAGTGAATAAGGGTGGAGTTTGCTGTCACAAGAGCCTTTATCTCGTCTATGCCGCAAATATTTTTTTAAATATTAAAAAGGTAATTAAAAACACAGTTTCAATGATAAAAGGCAGATTCTTATATATTCGAGATTTTAATTCTAAAAATAAAGGTGAACAGATTTTGGTGGGGGATTTCTCTAATCAAGTCAGGTACGCTTAAAACAAATGAATGAAAAAAATGTAGCATGGTGATGAAATGAAAAACTGGACAACCAATGAAGATGTAACGAATGGTGCATGAATGAATGAGTGCTTGGGTTTATAACGAAAGAGCCAACTTTGGGTAAGGTTGACAAGAACGATTTCAGTATTAAAAAGGTAAAATATCAAACTAAGTATAAAAATTAATCTTTAAAGATAAATGCAAAGATATTTGGGTGGGGGGACTTTCCCCATCAAGTCAGATAAAGATAAAACGAAAGAAAAAAAAACAATTACGATGGTGATAAAAAAATGGACAATCCATTAAAACGGAATGAACTGAGGGCGACACTTCCAGAATATCTCTGACGGCTGCAGTAGCCTAGTTGTCAAGGTGTCGGATCGTGGCTGAAATGTCATGAGTTTGAGTTCAGTACCAATAAATATCCACCGTGTAGGGGAGCGATGCGCGTTAAATCTATCGAGAGCTCAAAGTCCTCCCGTTGGAGTGGTGTGGTAATTAAGAGAGTGGTACCAGCTCAGGTGACGTCCACGTCACTTGCCCATGGGTTCAAAATAACGAGTTCCGTGAACAAAAGCCCTCATGTAATGTAGCTTAGCAGTGCGACGTTAATATTCACTCACTCACTCCAGAGTATCTCCACCGAAAAATTCAGTACGAAATGTTCTCATAATATGTCCAAAACATTTTTCAAAAAATATTCAAACCTTTTGGAATGAAACTTTTCGCGTTTTTCAAGTATATTCTAACTGTTACCTATGATTTAAAAAAGTTCAGAATAATGCTTTCATATATATATATATATATATATATATATATATATATATATATATATATGTTTACCTTAATACACACAATAAATAAAGAGAGTTATAATAACGTCACACACTACTTAGCAATACAAGGCTATTTTGGCGATGGACCTCGTCATTTCACATCTCGATCAGGTAATGAAGGTGGCCGCGGTAGACTAGTGTTCAAAGTAATGGACTCGGGCCTGCGTTTTAGCTTGGTACCGCTGAAGACCTGCCATGCAGAGGTCCGTCGTTAAAAGGCTTCGAGTAGCTGAATATAGAACGACTTTAATATTCCCTCACTCAATGAATTATTATTTTCTTCGTATTTTTCAAAAATTTATGCACTTCAATCTAGCCTTTTCACGGGAAATAACTAAAATTATGTTTTATCCGAAATGTATCGACATAAAAATACAATAAAAAAGAAACTTCCCCCCCGGTGAGCTTCTTTAAAAGCACCATTTGTCTTAATACGCTTTGAAAGAAATTCGTAAGCCATTTATCAAGAAACTGAAGAATAGGCCTATCATTGTATCATTTGAGTGGTCACTAGCACTATTAATCAGTTCCTCTATACACACTGAGAAAGGGATTTGTCTCTTTTCCCCTCTGGCATTTCTTAAATAACTAATACTTTATAAAAGGAGCCTGGAAAAACGACCTACAATGTTTAAGGAGTTGTACAAAAAAAATGCGAAATTTACAAAAAAGGTTTTAACTGAAGAAGATGCAGAAATATCTCTTTGGGTTCATTCAATTCAGATTTCTCAAAGTGTTATTTTTTTTTATCCAAATTATACCTTGCTATAGTTATTGTAAATTAAAGATATTTATAAAAGTTACTAGAAGACCCGACAGACGTTGCCCTGTACACATATCTTAAATTCAAAAATTCCAAATTTTTATGAATAAGCTTCAACAATCTGGACCATTTTAAGTAAAATTTGTATTAAAAAGTTATTACAATGTCTAACGTCGTTACACACACGTGTGTACGGTTATCACAATTCAATCAATCGATAGCGTGTGAGTATGTGTATACTAGGAGCGAAGTTAAAGGTAAAGGTTGTGTGAATAAAAACTTAAACTTGTTTTAATTAAAGGTGAAAAAGTTGAGACTCAAACTATTTTATAACATGTATACTTATTAAATTGTACATAAACTTAATTTATTCTAATGCCATTAGATGTACAATATTTTTGGTTAATCCTTGAGGGATATAAACAAATAAATTCGATGGTTTTCCAACTCTGGAACACGCAACATATAATTGGCCGTGAGATCAAGCAAGAATTTTCTAAATTTAAGCCACAAATCTTCATTTTTTGACCTTGTGACTTATTAATAGTCATAACAAATGCCAAGCGAATCGGAAATTGTAAACGTTTAAATGGTATAGGTGAATCTGAAGGAATCATTGGGATCCGTGGTAGAAGTACAACAAACACACACAAAACTATTTCCGATAAGGGATAATTTTAAATAAAAAAAGTTTAATAATGTGTGTAATCAATTAGCTACACAAATATATTTGCAGGTTAAAATAATTGTTGTCAACGCACGTGTAAATTTAATAGAAAATCATGTAAAATACTCACTTCAATTGCATACTAAATTTGGAGAATGTATAGTTTTTTTATGCACACTTCAAAACTCTTCAAACACTAATTAGATCTGAATGTAATAATTTAATTAACACACGATTTATATTTCAACAAAATAATAACACGAAGTGACAAAATATTTTCCTGAAATGATCACAGCACCCACTGTCGGGAACAACTTCAATTATAATAAAAGATTTTGAATATTCGATACTGCGATCGTAGCGCAGTCTGCCGGATCCAATGTAAAATATTCCAAGATCAACAATTTATAAATAAAAAATTAATTAAATAAACATTTCTAAACCGAATTATAAATCTAAACCATTCTCGAGTCCACTGGAACAGACAAAAACCTTCAACAAAATCAGTCCAGCCGTTTAGGAGGAGTTCAGTTACATACACACGCACAGAAGAGTTACATATATAAAGATTATTTGAAAAGATATTAATTAAAAACGCTAAAAAGAGTGAATCGTCTGCATTTTCGCAACAATAAAGACCGGTTTTGGCCGGTTTGGCTGAAAATCAATTTCCGACGCCAACTTACGTCTTTTTTAGTTCCTACTATTAGCTCACGATCTCTATACATATTTTATTTGTTTGTTTATTTATTTATTTATCTAGGTGTAATTTTCAATCGTTAATAAAATACATTTTAAAGCGCTCAATCGAGCTGAAATGTAATGTACATGATTATTTTGGATGACAATACAATAATTTAAATATAAGTAATAAAAATTAATGGATTAAAACTAATTATTTAAAAAATTACAAATGCAGCCACGTTGGCGACTTTGCAACCCTTTTGGCAACTTACGTCAAAATTTGAAAAGGTTTTTTTTTCTCACGTGTTATAGCATTCAGTTGCAAGGAAATTTTATATGCACGATTGTTTTGGATGACAAAACGATACTTTGATAATGAATAAAAATGAATTACCACTTAATGTTGTGATTCTGTCCTATGTATATACATATCTATATTAATTGCAACTATTTAATAAAAAGTAGCTAAAATAAATTTTTTCTTTGTTGATCTAAGTAGGAATTGATTAAAAATTTTTTTTTTATATTATTTGTTTATAACAATAACGTTGTTACAACGATGCAGGTGAACGTTGAGTTGTATTTTTTTAATGTTTTTAATTAATATCTTTTTTTAACTAATTGCGATATCGGACCGAATTGTGATTTTAAACCATTCTCGAATTTACTTGAACCCCCACAAAAAATTTCATCGAGATCGGTCCAGCCGTTTAGGAGGAGTTTAGTGACAAACACATGCCCAGATTTTTATATATAAAGATCTATAATTGTCGGAACCCGAAGGCTGCAGGTGTCAGAGAGTTCAGAGAAGCCGACGTGATTTTAAAGTAATTACCGTAAAATCCGCCGTAATACGCTCACCTTTTTTTACGAAAGAACCTGAAATGTACGTATGTAGTGCTCTTATGTTTTGAAGTCATTTTTTCCAGAAATTATTCCGGGCTTTTGAAAAAATAGTTTACTTCTAGAATTAAAACTCTGATGTTCATAAAGTAAGTTACATATTTAAAATAAACAGTATTTCGATATATGTAGAATACTAATTTTCTTTAACCCTTTATCTACCACATTATGATTTACTACAGTTCTTTTCAAGCAATATTTTTTTTTAATCACTACATTGAAAATTAAGGGATGTACATGAACAAATTACTCCGAAATTTAATTCGTTAAAGCTAATTGATTAATTAAAGATATTCAACTGTAAAACTAATTATACACACTGTTCACTTAAAATAAATGGTCAAATAGTTTTCTAAGTTCTTCATTAACGTACAAAAAAATAAGTCCCTTACCTTTTGACATTAACTATTTTTTCGGAACAAAAATGACAATCTTCGCAATCCGCTGAAAACGTAATTTCTGCTATAAAACTATTCGCCTTCCCCGATAAAATTCTCATCACAGAGCCCACATGCTGCCATATCTCTTGGAAGAGTGGATTTCAAAGAATATTCCTTGCAAAATATCGTCAGAGTATTCGTAAAAATGATTGTAATTTTAAAGTGAGTGGTACTAATAAGTACCCCGTCGGTAGATAAAAGAGTTATATAAGCTCATCTTTTTTTTTATTACTATTATTTTTAAAGCTATCATTTTTTATACCCAGCGTAGAACGTGCACCCGTAAATTGCAAGCCTATTTTTGTGCGTGTATACGCCGGATTTTACGGTACTTTTATTTTAGATCTAACACTTATGAGCAATTTACAAGTTCATTAACTTTGGGAGCAATATATTGCTCTAACTTATAAAATTATTCAAAATGACTTATCTTATGAGCCGCTTGTAGTTCCTTAGACAACTCCTCCTTAAACTGAAACAGCTTGGTACAAATCAACTTCCAGATTCTTTCCACAACTGTGAGTGGATACTATGATGAATATTAACTTCACGCACGACTTTCTAGTCACTTCAGTTCGACTTTCTTTTCACGATTAACCTAATACACCCAATGCCAGGTTTTAAGTAGCCAACGCGGCGTAATAAAATTTATACCTTTTGTGTGCTAAGTAATTTGGTATTCATCAATTGTACTTTCTGTGAAAATATTCCCTCGCCCCTCCTCCCCCAGAGGACAATTTTCTTATGTATATTCAAAATGCTTTATGGACGATTCGAATTGGTTAAAAAGCTGTATATAATACTATATTATTTTATATAAAATAAAATACGGAATTTGGTTTTATGTTAGATAATTTATTTAAGCATCTTTCAATTTAAAAAAATAATTGGATGGTTTTTACCGGGGAGAAAAAATGTCCTGCGATGCTCAAAATTGTCTCTTCTGTTTTAATTATTCGACCACAATTTTTACGAAAAATAAAATTTTTCATTCTGTGTTTAAATATAAATTCTAATTTATATATACGAGGGCTGGGGCATAAGTCATGGCAACTATTTTTTTTCCTTGTATATATGTGAACGGATTACAAACGTATATGTGTTGTGCGGAAGTTCTGCAGGCATAGTGTGTATTCAGAACAACAGATGACTTTGTGATAGATGGAAGTACCACAGCGAGGGCTGTGAAATCAGTCAGTTGGTGAATGTCGTGTGAGATGGAAGTAACCCGTGTTGAGCAGCGCGCTTACATCTAACTAGCAGTTCTCCAAGGGAGAAATTCACCCTTTGATTTTGATCTCGTTTCCAGGATTAAGGAACCAATACGTGGTAGACGGTTTGCAACACGAGAGGACATTGCTAATGCTATACTCCAACAGATGACCCGATTCACACATGGTGCGGCAAATGCTGACGCTGATGGTATTCAGCGCCTCCCACATCGTTGGCAGCGTGTGGTGACAGTAGCAGGGGACTACATTGGGGGTCTTTAGGCCTAGGTTTGTCATGTCAACTTTATGTGTACTGTGTTGTCATTCTTTTGCACCGTGAAGGCCCTATTGCCCTGTATACTACCGTAATAAATTAGAGTTTTACAATATTTCAGTGCTATTCATTGTCCCCATACGTAGTTAACACCTTGTCCTTTCGTCTGTATATATCACATTTACCAAGCGGACTGGTATCTTCAAGAAAAAAAATAGTTGCCATGACTTTTGCCCCAACCCTCGTATTTATTTGAAATTTTAAATCACGAAAATCATTGTTAATATATTTATAGAAAAATACAGTACTATTTTCAATATATATATATATATATATATATATATATATATATATATATATATATATATATATATATATATATATATATATATATAAGTCGGGTTTTAAATATTTTTATCATAAGATTTGATTCATGACATACTTGATTAATCTAATAGAACTTCATATAAATTGAACAAAAATTAGAATTATAGATTTCAGAAGAAATCCTTAGAATTATCAGTGTTATATGGTGGTTAGCTTGTAATATGTTAGCTGATAATTTTATGCGCAACACATTCTAGAGTGAGTGAATGAGAGTTGGGGTGTTTGGCTAAACTGCGCCAAACATTTGTTAAAAACGCGTGCTGGAAAAAGTCTATGTTTAGCTTTATCGATAGCGAAAATTATCTTTTTTTACAAACTTGAAACCCATTAGATGAATTTAAAAAAAATCTGTACTGCTGGGGAAGCATTGGAATTGTAATGGCTTTAGAATTAGATGTATATCTTTTAAATGATAGGAGATAAAAAGGACGTTTAAAAGCTGTTAAGATCAGTAATAGTTTATTTAAATGCCTGTTTTTTGTCCTCTTCTGGAGATAAAAGTAATTTAGGTGCTTCAGTTTGATTAGTTCATTTAAGGGGATTTAATTACTTGTGGGATGATTTGGTGGAGAAATTAAAATCTCGTACAAGTCCTAATTGTCAATCAGTTGGTTGTAATTGTTAAAAGCTGTCTTAGTTATAGGCCCTTTCACCACCGGGATGTAACTCTGGTAAAGATAAATGATACAGGTTAGTGAAGATAGTAAAATTTCTAATTTCTTTGTTCGTTAGAATTACAGCCGTCCCTCGTATAACACAGTTCTTGTAAAACACAATTTCGATATGAAACGATGCAAAATTTACGATTATTGTAACTCGGATTCGAAATCTCGCAGCACAAAACTTGAATTTGATTTTAATTGAAATATAGCAAAAACCGGCGTAAAAGGCGCACCTATACCTTCAAGCTGTATCTTTTAATTTTTAGGTATATTCGCAGTATACCGCGCACTCCCTTTTTATTTTTACGAAGAAACCTGAATTATACGTGCTCAATACTGTTGTTTTGAAGTCATTTGTTCGAGGTTTTTCCCAAGTTTTAGAGAGAATAGTATATTTCTAGAACTATAACTTTTAAGTTCATAAGGAATGTTGCTTCTCTTAAATAAACAGTACTTCGATAAGGTAATTCGGGGGAAGATGCCAGATTGTCAATAGTACTTTTATGGGTCGATAGATGGCAATTTTGAGCCTCTTGAGTGAAGAGTCTGGTCTGAAATTGAGTGTGGCTTGTGAATTTATCTGAATTAATCGTCTTTAATCGGCCTGATTTTTCGATATTGGGAGCATTTAAAGGGGTGAGTACAACTTTTATAATATTCCGTTCCTCATATTTAAGGTTATTTGTTGTTTTAAATAATATATTAGCAATATATATATAAGTAAGTGACGCATCTCATAAAATGTTACACATACGATGCATGTAGAAACCGTCATAACACTGCAGCAATAAGACAATAAGCGTGCATGGTATCTTCCCCCACTTGGGGAAGACGCCACATGGTTCAAAAGGAAATGAAATGAAATTTTCATTTTTTTGTCATTTTACAACATTGTATATCTTTATATATAAAAATCTTCTGTGCGTGTGTATGTCACTAAACTCCTTCTAAACGGCTGGACCGATTTCGATGAAATTTTTTGTGTACGTTCAAGTAAATTCGAGAAGGGTTCAGATTCACAATTCGGTCCGATATCGCGCGCAATTAGTTAAGAAGATATTAATTAAAAACATTCAAAAAATACAACTCAACATTCTACTGCATTGTTGTAACAACGCTATTGTTATAAACACAAGTAATATAAAAAAAATTTATATCAATTCCTACTTAGATCAACCAAGAAAAAATTTATTTTAGCTACTTTTTATTAAATAGGTGCAATTAATATAGATATGTATATACATATGACAGAATCACAACATTAAGTGGTCATTAATTTTTATTCATTATCATTAAAGTATCGTATTGTCATCCAAAACAGCCGTGTATATAAAATTTCCTTTCAACTGAATGCTTTAACACGTGAGAAAAAAACCTTTTCAAATTTTGACATAAGTCGCCAAAAGGGTCGCCAACGCGGCTGTATTTGTTATTTTTTAAATAATTAGTTTTAATCAAAATTAATTTTTATTGGTTATAATTAAATTATTGTATTGCCATCCAAAATAATCATGTACATTACATTTCAGCTCAATTGAGCGCTTTAAAATATATTTTATTAACGATTGAAAATTCCACCAAGATAAATAAATAAATAAACAAACAAACAAACAAAATATGTATAGAGATCGTGAGCTAATAGTAGAAATTGAAAAAGACGTAAGTTGGCGTCGAAAATTTATTTTCAGCCAAACTGGCCAAACCCGGACTTTTGAATATAAGATGTGTGTACAGGACAACGTCTGTAGGGCCCTCTAGTTATCACATAAAAATAACTACAATTAATAATTAGGATGTAAGGAAGATACAGGGAATCCTCCATAGGACGAGAATGTGCAGGGCTGAAGTCGACTACTATTTACGCCTGCTGTGGACCCTCCTACAGGAAAATTCGTTTTTAGCAAACTAATTATGAAAGAATTTAATTTTGCTTTTGTTTTTCTACTGTTATTGTTTTTTCATATTTAATTTGGTACTGTTTGTCTTATTTTTTATTTATCGTGGCGTTGTTTCATCTTACTCTATAACTGGTGGCTTCTTCCCTATAAATATGGGAAAGAGGCCACAATTAGTTGAATTTCTTTAACATTAAATTTCTTATTTGTTTTCATACTAAGAAGAGAATTAACTCGTATACATAGCCAATTAAATATTGAAATATAAAGTGTATTTTTTTCATGGTCTTGTTATTTCAATTTTCAATGTACTAATCGAAAAATCCTTAAATGTGGCAACTTCCTCCGATTTACCTTATATGTAGATGTCTAATTTTTTTTCTATGTGTGTGATCAGCTCTTTTTTTTATTATTATTATTTTTAATCCACTCACTTTTATACTCGGAGTATAATGCACCTCTGTAAATTTCGGTCTTATTTTTGTGTGTGTGTGTGTGTTAAAAGTGACTGTTACACGCCGGATTTTAAAGTAAATCAGATTTTTTTTGTTGAAAACGACCCTTTTTTTTCAGTAGTACGTAAATGATAATTTTAAAAGGAATTGCAAAGTCCTTTAACCCCTTATAGAAAAGTTCTGGAAGAATGGCAAGATCGAAACAGACTGGTAACAGACAACTACATCAGACATTTTTTGTAATGATGGAGACATAACTGGTGAAGAGGAGTTTCAGTTAATTTTAAAGGGGGGGGGGGATAGAATTAGCTGTAATTTCTTACGAGAGTGATGATGAAAATTGATTTTCTGATCCTATTATATATAAGAAGCCGTTTCTATTTATTCTGTAACAATAATTATTATTTTTGAATATATTTTTGAATGCATTTTTAATTGTTGTATTTCACATTTTTGCTTTAGATTAAAGCCTTGAAAACTGACTTCTCCACATTTGTATGTTTTACTAGCTGGTATACCCGTTCTTCGTCCCGGTGAATTGAAAAATTAAACAACACAGTTTGAAGGATCAAGAAGTTTTGAATGAGTTCATTTTATGTGAATTGCAAATAAAACAAAAAAATTAACTTTTTGCATATCTCAACTGAACAAAAAAAAACATATTTGCTAAATTTTAAGTCTGAAGGTCTAATAGCTGATAAAAAGGATTTTTTTTTATCTTTAACTCCACGTACCTCTCTTGTGGGTCGATTTTTGAAAACACCTTCCTAAGCTGATCTCTGCTCTGCAAAAGTAGCACATTGTTACAAATTTTGTGTAATGGACACTTAAAATAGTATAAATAATTTATATCTGAGAAGTGTAATACGTTAATATTACTTTTTGTTCTATTTATTTTGTTAAAATTGTAATTAGCCTCACACTTCACCTGTTTACGCTTTCGCAGTTCCTGGCACCTGACATAGACAAAACAAAATGCAAAGTTTTACTTCACACATAAAAGATATATGCTATCGCCGGCTTTTTTACAGATGGCAGAATTTTTTCCTACTTACTTGACAATTATCGTTATATTTTGGACACTTCACACAATATCTTTATAAATTACAGCCTATGTGTTGTTTTTATGTATAAGCTATATTATTGTAAAGTTTCCTTAAAGTCCATTCAGTTGTTTTTGCTTGAAAGAGTACCAAACATCGAAACAAACTTTCATGTTTATAATATTAGTAAGGATAGGTTTTAAGGGCTTCTAATTACCCTAGAGATTAAAGTAAGATATTTTTAGAAAGGATATATCTACACAATTTGAAAATGTAAAAATCCCAAATTGTCAAAAAAAATAAGATTTTAGCTTTCCAACACCCCTTAAAACCTTGACATTAACTGACTTCTCCATTTGTATATTTTATTGGAACCAAATTTGACGGGTTTTATACATTAAGATTTGATTTCCATACATCACGGCACATATTGTTCTAGTTTACATTATGTACATACATAATTAATTTCATAGATAAACTAAAAATTAGAATAAATAAACAAAAAAGTTTTCGTTTTATTTTTAATAGGGTGTTGACATGAATTTTTTATTCGAAAGATAATCAAACCCGAGGAGACATAAATTAGTTCTATAGCATTACATTTTAAATATGATTTCTGGCATATGACTGCCACGGTTCTCGGATGTAGTCCAATCTGGACGGATGACTTTTCCATCATTTTGGCCGTATATCGGCAATAACACGGCGAATTTTCTGTGCAAATGGTAGATCCGTATAGACTAATGACTTTACATAGCCCCACAGAAAATAAATTGCAATAAAATAAACGATGTATTATTCGATTGACATGAATGAAAAAGTTTTTTATTCGAAAGATAATCTTGTGGCATTACATTTTAAATATGATTTCATGGCATATGACGGTGTTTCGACCACTTGTGGATTGGCAAATCGGCCATTGTGCGTCCAATCTCGGGAACAACGGACGTCCATCTACGCCTTGCTTGATTCGATGACTTTTTCCTGTTAAATCATTTGTGGCCGAAAAAACACTCTTTATATGCGGTTATCGGCAAATAACACGGCGAATGTTGTCATAATTTGCTACAAATGGTCAAGCGTTTGTGGCTTATCCGTATAGACTAATGACTTTACATAGCCCCACAGAAAATACCAGAAGGGCAGAAGAACAACTTCATCAGCCAGTACAGTGTTTAGAGGTGTCTAAAATCACAAGATGACAAAGTTTTGGAGGCCAATTCACAGGTCCGGTTGCATCCCTGAGGGATTAAAACGTGAAATTACCTTCGTTACAGCGGTCACTTCCAACGTGACCCTCTCAAATCTTTCAATAAATCGATTGTGGCACGAGCTGGTATGTGACATGAATTTGCGCCGTCTTGTTGGAACCACAGCTCCTGGACATCATGATTGTTCAATTCAGGAATGAAAAAATTTTAGGCCCTGTAATCATGGCTCTATACCGATCACCATTGACTGTAACGTTGTGGCCTTCATCGTTTTTGAAGAATCTTTGGATTTCACAAGACAGCCCATAAAGCGCACCAAACAGTCAGTTTTTCTGGATGTAACGGTGTTTCCGACATACACTTGTGGATTAGCTTCACTGCAAATGCGGCAGTTTTGTTTGTTGACGTAGCCATTCAACCAGAAGTGCGCTTCATCGATAAACAAAATTCGCTTATGAAAATCGGGAACAACGGCAATCTCGTTTTGGGCCCATTCGACGAATCTACGCCTTGCTTGATGATCGTTTTGATGAATTGCCAAACCAAACTGAGAATAAATCACTTGACAGCTGTTAAATCGGTCGCCATCTTGGAAAGTAATGCCAACTTAAACTTCTATACCTGGAAAAAAACACTCTTTATAATGCGGTTCGGCATAACGCGATACAAATGGCCGTGTTATACGAAGAACCCCCGAATATCATTAGTTTTTTCCATGGGATGTTAAAAAAAAATAATAGAAATTTACAAAACATACTGGAGAGCGATATATAGTAACGGCGCACTACAAAAGAACATGAGAACTATTGCTGATGGACCTGATATGTTTGTGCGTGTGTAAGTTTATGGCGCAAGAGCCAATTCCGGGGCAAACATTTCTTAAAATGTTCACATTCTAATAATACAGATAAATATCTACATACATGCAAAAATCTATAAAGGAAATGGACGTTTGTATATATGAAATTGCATCATGTCAAATCCGTTCAACCGATTGCTGTGAAAGTTGGCATGTACATGTATATTTTTTGTGAAGAAAGTTTTTTTTTATCGTCTTTGTTACAGCTACCCAACATGTGGCGCTACAGCATATAAACTTTTGCACTGTTCCATCAATCGCCAAGTTGCCAACAGTCTGGGTCGCCAAAAAAGGATGCCAACTTGGTTCTATGACCAACATTTCGTTATGTTTCTATTGAATCGCCTTTATAATGTAAGAAACGGCGTTGCTTGCAAATATTGCAGGTTTTACGCCGTTCTATTTTTCAGCGTGAAACAAATACAACAGAAAGTAATATTAACGAATTACACATCCAGATATAAATTATTTACACTATTTTAAGCGTTCATTTCACAAAATGTGTAACAATGTGTTACTTTTGCTGAGCAGAGAATAGCTTAGGAAGATGTTTTCAAAAATCTACCCACAAGAGAGGTACAAGGATAAAAATTATTTTTATCAGCTAATAGATCTAGACTTAAAATTTGACAAATATATTTTTTTTGTTCGTCTAAGATATGTAAAAAGCTTTTTTATGTGTAACATCTTTCCTTTCGGTTGCTAAATATTTGTTGGGAGTGACTTCGTGAAAAGGAACGGATGTGTGTAACAGGATGTGACGTAAGCGCGCGCTACTTGATTTGACCAATCAGAATGCGTGGATGTGTCTTTTCGCTACCTTCGCATGGGGATCCAATCAAAGCTATATGGTCTTAGTCCAACTGTAGTAGCCATCAAGCACTCGAGCGCGTGACTAAATCCGTTAGTCACGATATTGGGGGACATAAGTGAGGCAGGATGCTTATTTGAAAATGGACAAACAGTGATTTCGGTGGTCGTATACATTTCTTCGAATCAAACGGTTAAAAAAAGCGTGTGTGCTTATGACCACACGATAGAAGTGATTACTTCAAATTTTGTAATGTTATTTCAGGGACTAGTTAGGTGAATAAAAAACAAGGGGATATTATATTAGTATTATCATATAAAATTATTTATTCATATGTCTGTACACATAAAAAGTAATATTTTTTGCTAAATATACATATTTGATAATTAATTGTATTCTAAGAAAGAAACAATAGGTTTATGGTAGCTGAAATAGGTTATAAATACTTTAGATTCAAAATTATTTAAATATCTAAAAAAAACTCCGTCAAGCGTTGTTCCGTACTTTGTCGTGCTTTTATTTGGATCATTGTTTTCCTTGTTTGAGTTTGTGACGAATCTGTACGGATCCTTTCCACTAATATTCTTAGGCGTCTTTTTGGGGATTATAAATTCGCGTATATTTCCGATCAACTCCAAAAAGTGAACGAGATATGCAAAGTAGATAGGGTATTTAAGTAGAGCGTTGTAAGCTAGCAAGGATGAAGGCTATAGAGCCAGCAGCAGTAGCCTCAAATTTCGGGGATTCCATTGGATTACCTTAGTGAAGCCTTATTGCTGTTATTCTACGAAAGAACTAGAAAGCTGATATACCAGGCGGTAATTATAATTTATTTACGCTTAAAATAAGCGTTAGTTTAGTAAAAATTAGTTAAAGTTAATAAAAGCTAATAATTCGAGTACATGTATTTCTCGGACCTCCTATTTCGGTAGACCTTATTTGATCTTGCGCGTAATTATTGATTAATTTCATAATTCGTAATTTAATTTAATATTAAAGGTAAATCCCTTTTGTTTGACGTAACATAGAAATATTATATGTTATTAGAGTTTCTGAGATTTGAGTTGATATAATAAATACAAGTTATTATTATACAAAATGGCTCTTAGTGATTCTCTGCCTCAAATTAATCTAGGTGTCCAGGGTGGAACCCAGGGGGGGTCCGCACAAGTTGGGCTAGAAAAACTAATTGCATGAGAGGAACAGGACATGATAGCTATTTGATGACGTGACAAAAGGAAGGAATACTGCACTACTCGCAGTCGCTGTCAATAATATAAAGCTTATTGCATTGATTTCTTTTTAGGTCATAGACTAATATATTTCCATATTTATATTAATTTTTTTATATAATTCTCACTTAAGATATTTTCAGATAAACGTTATGTATTAATACTTCAGAAGGATGTCTAATATTTTATCTAAAAAAGGAACAAATATCAATCATGAAAGGCTCGTAAGAATATAAGAAACATCTAAGAAAAAACTGACTCAATGTAAAATAATTTCAATCAGATAAAATAAAAAAAATCCTGTTTACACTAATAATTAATCTTTATAAAACTGTTCTTGCATAGAAAAGCGTGTTTTTAGAAGATGTATTCAAGCATAGAAATCTAGTATTGTTGCATATTGTTGCGTTTTCGGGGGTTCGAAATGATTGAAGCCGAAGAGCGGAATCCAAAACAATTTTATTCTTGGCCAAAACAGTCCTCCACAAATTGTAGAACAGTTCGAGAAAGTCACGTACAATCGATGAAAATACTGATAACACAGATGTAATACACTAACAAAAGCAATAGTAAACACTCAGCACAAAAATAATAACTCAATAAAAGCAATAACACACGCACTATGCAATCGTCTCTCTCTCTCTCTCTAGCAGAGAGGTATCACTTGCATGAAAGCTGAGATCTGACTAACTGACTAGCCGGCTCGGGCCCTTTTATACCTTTCGGTCAGAAACCTCTTGCACTTGCCAGAATAATCGAGAAATAGAAAGATCTAGCAAAATCCGGAGCGTACGAGAAAAGCTCAATACAGTAATACATTCAATACAATAGTGTTACAATACCGCGATAGGGTTGCCAGACAGGGTTATTAGGAGCAGGGTTGCCATGGTCGCCAAGCTTATCGCCCACATTTGGCGATATATCGCCAAATTTGGCGCCAAAAATTAAGTCGCCAAATCCGTCGCCAACTTGGCGCTAGCTGCAATATTTGGCGAGTTTACCATTTAAACCAATGTTAAAGCATGGGGGCCGTGCAATGCAGTGGAAATGATATTACAGGTAAACAGGGTTGAAATCACATTAGATACGACAAATTAAACTGTAAAAATGAACACAAATGAGTAGAAACAATTAGAATAAGACTAAATTCGTAACATTACCCCCCTCTCAAGAACTGCACGTCCCGGGCAGTACAACCCTTCATCAGACGTTAACATAATAATAAAGCAATTGATTAAAAACAATTAAATGAATATGCAATAATAAACATGTAATACATAGTACAAAATAAACACCTAATGCATAGTACAAAATAAACACGTAATGCATAGTAGAAAATAAACACTTACAAAACAATAAACAAAATTATTTACAAGATTATTTACACACTAACTTATTTATACAAGACCATGGTCAAAATAAATTACACGATAATTGACACACTAAGAATTATGGCCATAATATGGAGCAAGCCTGTCGTAATGAACGACTCTAGGCTTCGAATTCGTTGACTTACGGATCCGGATTACGACGTCGTTTATTATCTTTAAAATTGTATAAGGACCGTCCCAATGCGATTGTAGCTTAGGAGAAAATCCTTTGCGTCGAGTCGGGTTGTAGAACCACACCTTGTCACCTTCCTTGAATTGATGTCCTGTGGCTTTTGTGTCGTACCGAGTCTTCATCTTCTCCGTCCTCAGGTTGATCCGTTCTCGAGCCAAATTGTGTACATCTTCAAAACGTGCCTGGAGATTCTGCACGTACTCCTCAGGCGATGAAGGTGTATCCGGAGGGCGACCAAACAGCAGGTCACAAGGGAGACGAAGATCCCGGCCAAAAAGCATCTGGGATGGTGAATATCCGGTAGTCTCGTGAACGGCGCTGCGCTACGCTAGCAGAAAGAGAGGAACTTTCTGGTCCCAGTCTTGTTGGTTCTTGGAGACCATCAGTGAGAGGTTATTCAGGATGGTACGATTAAACCTCTCCACCATGCCATCTGACTGTGGGTGCAAAGGTGTGGTCTTGGTCTTGTCAATTCCGAGTAGTTCACAGACCCCCTTCAATACCGCAGAGACGAAATTTCTTCCCTGATCGGAATGAAGTTGAAGAGGTACCCCATATCTCGATATCCAGTGCTGCACTACAGCCTCCGCTACGGTGGGGCTTCCTGATCCGGAATGGGGTACACTTCGGGCCATTTCGTGAAGTAGTCCATGACAACAAGTAGGTACTTATTACCAAACGCAGTCCTTGGCAGAGGTCCCAGGATATCGAAAGCGATACGTTCGAAGGGTGCTCCAACATTGTAGCGATGCAGCTTCTCTCGGCTACGTATCTTTGGCCCCTTCCGAGCTGAACAGGCATCACAGGACTTGCACCACTGTTCCACGTCAGCTCTCACTTTACCCCAGAAGAATCGCTCTCGAACTCGGTGCAAAGTTTTCATGACGCCGAAATGACCTCCTGTTGGGCTGCCATGCAATTCTTTGAGTACCTCTGGGATACGAGATCGAGGAAGTACTAATTGCCACCTGAATGTCTTTCCATCCTCTGATTCGAATTTTCGGTATAGAACACCATTCCTGAGATGTAGAGAATTCCAGAGGGCCCAATACTGCTTAGTTGTAGGACTATAAGCCGAGATGTCCTGCCAACTTGGTTTATTGCTGGAAGACTCCATAAACTCTATAAGGGGTTTAATATCAGGATCCGCCATCTGGTCTTCTCGAACTTTCTCGTCACTCCAGGGATCGGGTGGCGTCGCTGTTGAAGTTGTTATCTGGCGTATAGCATAGTCATATTTGGTCTCTACTCTGGAACAATGACGACAATTTTCTGGGCATGGTCTTCTTGAAAGGGCATCAGCATTTCCATGCGAGGAGCCTTTACGATGTCTGATGTCAAAGTAATACTCGTTGAGCCGTTGTATCCATCTGGCTACCTGGCCTTCAGTATTTCTAAAATTCATTAGCCAGGTTAAAGAGGCATGATCGGTACGTAGAAGAAATTTTTGGCCATAGAGATAGTGATGGAAATGCTCGATGGCTTTCACAATAGCCAGTAGCTCTTTTCGAGTGACACAATAATTTCTTTCCGGTTTCGATAAACACTTACTCAATAAGCTACGACTCGTTCCTGGCCATCTATTTCCTGAGATAATACTGCTCCGACACTCTCATTACTGGCATCAGTGTCCAAGATAAATGGCTTGTCCGGTTGTGGATATATTAAGATCGGTGAAGACGTCAAAGCTTCTTTAAGCTGGAGGAAGGAATCTTCACATTCTTTTGTCCACTGAAACTTTTGTTTACTTTCTGTTAGCTTGTGCAAGGGTCTTGCGATGTTAGAGAACCCTTTCACAAACTTTCGGTAATAAGTACATAGTCCCAGGAAGCTTCGCAGCTCACGGAGGTTTTCAGGGCGTTTCCAATTCTTTACGGCGGACACTTTTTCGGGGTCCGTACGAACACCTTCTGCAGAGATGATGTGTCCCAGATAATTGACTTCTTTCTGGAAGAACTTGCATTTCGAAGGGTTTAGCTTCAAGTTAGCGTCGCTTAATTTTGATAACACCTTCCGGATATTTTGAAGATGTTCTTCAAACGTACGCCCTTCTATTATGACGTCATCCAGGTAAATAAGGCAAGCTTCAAAAGTCAGACCCTTTAGCACGGTCTCCATCAGGCGCTCGAAAGTAGCTGGCGCATTGCAGAGCCCGAACGGCATGACTTTGAACTGCCATAGTCCTTGAACTGGCATAGTGGGTTCGAATCCCACTTCTGACACCAATTGTTGCGTTTTCGGGGGTTCGAAATGATTGAAGCCGAAGAGCGGAATCCAAAACAATTTTATTCTTGGCCAAAACAGTCCTCCACAAATTGTAGAACAGTTCGAGAAAGTCACGTACAATCGATGAAAATACTGATAACACAGATGTAATACACTAACAAAAGCAATAGTAAACACTCAGCACAAAAATAATAACTCAATAAAAGCAATAACACACGCACTATGCAATCGTCTCTCTCTCTCTCTAGCAGAGAGGTATCACTTGCATGAAAGCTGAGATCTGACTAACTGACTAGCCGGCTCGGGCCCTTTTATACCTTTCGGTCAGAAACCTCTTGCACTTGCCAGAATAATCGAGAAATAGAAAGATCTAGCAAAATCCGGAGCGTACGAGAAAAGCTCAATACAGTAATACATTCAATACAATAGTGTTACAATACCGCGATAGGGTTGCCAGACAGGGTTATTAGGAGCAGGCTTGCCATGGTCGCCAAGCTTATCGCCCACATTTGGCGATATATCGCCAAATTTGGCGCCAAAAATTAAGTCGCCAAATCCGTCGCCAACTTGGCGCTAGCTGCAATATTTGGCGAGTTTACCATTTAAACCAATGTTAAAGCATGGGGGCCGTGCAATGCAGTGGAAATGATATTACAGGTAAACAGGGTTGAAATCACATTAGATACGACAAATTAAACTGTAAAAATGAACACAAATGAGTAGAAACAATTAGAATAAGACTAAATTCGTAACAATATTAATTAACATAAAAGTACTACAAAGAAGCATTGAAATATATATAAATATAGACAAAAGTCTTAAAATTAGCTGATGTAAAACGGAAAATTTACAAAAAAAAGTTTTTTAAATAGATTTCAATAAGCTGAACATTATTTTCACTGCCATCTTTGTAAAGGAAAGCAAATATAATAAACATATGTTTTGATTTTACCTTAGTATAATAAAAATATTTGTACATTTTTTTAAGTCTTAAGGGAAAATACAAAATAAATCAAAAGTAAAATCACATAATTTCCGTTTACAGTTTTAAAAAAAAGAACAATTGAAGAAATTGTATGTGTGTTTGCTGATTGGAAATTGCGTCATCTCTCTTCGAAAAAGAGTATTTTCTGAAGGGTCATTTCAACCATCTTTTTATTAGCCCTTGGGCAGGTCATAAAATAAAGAATGTGTTTTTGTTGAGGGGGGCTTTGCAGAGGGAGCCCTTCCATGGAACATTTTCCCATGGTGGTATTTTTACCAATAAAATGGACTCTGCCTGCTTTAGGAATAATCCGAATATTTTCACTAATTATTTCTAAAAACTTTGTTGACGAGAAATAATTTACTATACGAGTAAATGTCTTACGCCAGTCTAATGTTTAAACATATAAATAAATACAGAGAAATTTTTCAATACATATGTATAAAAAAGGGAAAAAAATAGTTTTTTGATATAAGATTTATATATAATTTTTAATGATACAAAGAGGGAGAAGACTGGAGAGCTGCAAGTGTCTCTTAAAGCACAGAGTAAAAAAGCAAACCCGCGCAGAATATTTAGCAGCTTGGATTTATGCATCTTATTGACACGATAATTTAATAATAAAACTAGTAAACTGAAGCAGGGCGTGCACATAAATTTTTATGGGGGAGGAGGGAATTGTTTTTTTAAGAGATAAAAAGGGCCGAGCCGTAATCTTTATGCTAAAGATTAAAAATCTGTTGGTGTATGAGGAGAGGGGGGGGGGAGAATTAAACTCTCGGCGTTCTTGTGAACAGATATCCTGCTTAGAATCTAAAGGGATTCACGATACCAAAAAGAGTGTAGTAGATTGCGATAAAGCAGTGCTTCTCAAACTTTCAATATTTGCGACCCAATTTCCAGTCACAGAATATTCATCGCACCCCCTTCTTATAGTAACAATGTGTTAAATGTAATTATAATGTACTTTGATGGTAAAACTACGATACAATATGACTTTAATTATAAACTGTACTAATTATCAAGATACATATTTATATATAATTTTGTAAATGACAAGCCCAAGGGAATCACTAGTAGTTACTAAACTTGTTTTAATTGAATATTGATAAATTAACCATCAAATACTTTGTGCAGTACAGATGCATTTATATTAGTGTGTATTATATCAGTGGGAATGTGTATTTAATTTTTTATTACATAAGAATGTATTGTAATTATTTGAAATTGAAATTATTGTATTCAATTGCTAATTATTTAAAATATTTCATTTTCGATTTTTCACGATATGATCGCGCCTACCCCCAAGTAGGGTTATCGTGCCCTTCTAGGTGGGCGCACCCTCCACTTCGAGACACGTTGCGATACAGATTTTATTTCGAGTTTTGAGAACAATTTAATAACCGTATGCATGAAACAAAATATTATTTGGGAAGGAAAGCCAAGTGATTTACATAATAATTTGGCCGATAACGAAACGAAGATCTGATAATTTAGATATAAGAAAATGAAAGAAAATAATTAGGTTTTTTTAAAATAAACACTAGGTGGTTGTAAGCATTCTCTGTAATTTTAATTTTTTCTCCAATTTTTTGTGCCCTAGGCATGCGCCTAGCGTTCCTAAGCGGAAAAGAGGGCCTGCCTCTATCCTGAAGTCTCAAATATTTTGCCTTTCCGACATTTTCTGAATCGAAATTGATTTTTTTATTTACAACAAATCTATATTTGTAATCGTAGCATTCGAATTTTATATCATAAATGCAATAACCCGCTATGTACTTTAAAACTTGACACTCTTCAATTGGAATATCATCCGATTTCTTTTTAAATTTCCTAGGGAATTTCTCTTTTGAAGTTTGAATCAACTGTTCATCTCTCTCTCTCTCTCTCTTTTGGGAAACAAAAAAAAACAAAACATATGGTTGTCAAGTTTATAAGATGAACAGTTGGTCGCACAGAAATAACGATGCATTAGTATAAAATGTGTACAGCTTTAGGTTAAGTAATTAATAATATTTTTAAGTTAATTAAGATTTGTGACAGAATAAACAAACAACACTAATTTCACACATTTTATAAACACTAATTTCTCATATAAAACAAAATATCTTAAATTTATACATAATTAGGGATGCTGACATAAATGCATCAATTTAATATATCGTGTCCTCAAAACTAAAAAGAAGGAAATTCAATAATGACACAAGAATAAAGGGGAGAAAATACGAAGAATGGGTTAACGCTGATAACGCTGATATAAAGGGAACTGGAAAGGAATGGGTTGTCGGAGTACCTGTTTATGAGCGAGCCTTGCTTCAGCTTCGAGGGGGGGAGGAAATAAAAACCCTGGGAGAACGTCCCTCTCTTTTACTCACGTGATTTCTTTTTAGGGATGAACCAATCTTGTCGGAGCATGTTTTCCGAATACAAGCGAAAAAAGCCGAAGGAGCGCTACATTTCCGAGCGTGACGTTCATTCAAGTTCACTCTCCAGCAAATCGCTCCAATAGAAGTTATAACTTCAAAATTAAAGATTTCCTGCATTTTGTACTTTTACAATATAACGAAGGTGGTTCTGCTCTTTTAAAAAATTATCACTCGCTTCCCCTGATTTTGAGTGGTGATTTTAACTTTAACTCCAATTTGCCAAAAGGTGAGGCGCTCATAGCTTTTATGAATGATGAACTCAAGCTCGAAATGAACACAAATTAGAATGTTTCGACTGCTAAGAGTGGTACTGTTATTGACGCTGTTTTTCATCGGTTTTTAAAGAATTTGAAATCACAAGTATATGGGTCATTTTTTAGTTATCATAAGTCTTGTCTCCGCTCTTCCCCAAAGTGAACAAGAATAATTATTTTTGATAAAATATTGCATTCTTTTTACTCCTTTTGTTAATTAAATACAATTTTCATTAAAGATATAATTACTCGATAGAAAATTATTTCCAATCATACCCGAATCATATTTTTTTCAGGAAAAAAGTTAGTTTTGCGTATTTACCACGATAACATGTCAGATGTTACACATCATATGCGACTACTGTAAGACTCGTTTTTTTTTTTTTTGTTTAACTTGTAATGCACGGAAAACTAATTCATTAAAAACTTCTTTATCCTTCAATCTCTGTTGTTTAATTTTTGAATTCACCCGTGCGAAGAACGGGTATACCAGCTACTATTTTATATATATGCATGCATGCAGAGCTCGTAATTTTGAACCTTGTGCAAATGACGAGAAGACACTTGAGTTGGCACCCTCTCTCCAAACTACAACACCAAGCCAAAGGGTGGATTTTGAGCTCGACATATTTAACCGACATCAACCTCCTTTATTCGGCGGACCTTTAGTATCACCTTGACTCGAACCCGCAACTCGCCGGACGCGTGTTCGAGTCCATAACCAGTAGGTTACCATGACCACAAAGCAGACTCAAAGATTTTAATCTACATTATCTATGTTTAAAACAAATTTTGTCTCAGGAAATACCAATTGATTTTCTTTTTATTTATTTATGGCGCAAAAAACCGATTACCGCTAAACTGCGCCAAACAATCGCGGGAAATATCAAAAGTTTAATTGTAAGAATATTGGCACATATAAAACACAATGGACTAAATTCATGATGTTCCCATGATAACGGCAATCACGAGTTTCCCATTGATTAAAAATTGACACACTAAGTTGTTCAACTTGTAAAGTTTAGATAACATTTAAAATTTGATGATTGGGTAAAGACTTCACGTGTGCTAAAATTCTTCAAACAGCTTTCAAAATTAAAAAAAAATACTTACGTTATACGAATACTTTTAAATTAAGTGTATTTGGTTTAACCATGCGCTGCATTATTATATCGTTGACAAATATGTACTTTCTAAAAGAAAGTTCCAACAAAAAGGAAAAGTTGGCAACAGTAAAGCACATGAACTAATTGGCTGGAAACGCGTGGCTCAGTTATCAGGTGACTATGACATGAATTTAGTCCATTTCTGTTATTTCCATTTCTGAATGCATTTAAACCAGCGTTTCTCAAACTGTAGGGCGTGCCCAGCTTAGGTGGTGTGACAACTCTACGAAGGGGGCGCGAGCATACTGAAAAGTCGAAAACAAAAGATTATTTTTAAAAAATTATTAAGTTACTGAAAGTTAAACAAAATAAAATACATTACGACATAATAAAATATAAAATACACATTTGTACTGATACAATACGCTTATAAATGTATCAGTGCTACACAATGTATTTTATAATTAATATAACAATAGTAAGTTAAGAACAAGTTTAATGATTACCAGTGACCCCATGGGATTGTCATATATAAAATTATATGCGAAATCTAACACTTATCTTGATAATTTGTACGGTTTATAATAAATCTCTTAACTGCGCCGATTAAAAGTGACGCTATTCGCTTCCCAATACTAACCGTTTTTGACGTTGGCACGCATATGTGATGTATTGGGGGGAGGAAAAGGACACTGTCTAGGTCAGTAGCGCACACAGGAATTTTTATGCGGCGGGGGTCCGGGGTCGAAAGTTCACCATTCTTGTATCATACTCCTTTTGATTTTGTCGATTTTCGGGAACAAAACACAGTAAAAGACTAATTTTTGAATAAATAATTAGTATTAATTAATAAAATTAATCCTTAATAATAAGTAATTAATTAAATTTTACGTACTATATTCTTAGAATTTTGATCAAACGGAAAAAAAATCAAGGGCTTTGGGGGGGATCACCTCCCCCTTGTGTGCGCCACTGGTCTAGGTCCTTTTATTGAATTCCAAAGCCTTCGGAATAATTTAATGGATAGCAGTGCACAGAAAAGATCGTACTTCGGAAAGACGTATATATACGACAGGGAAAACTAACGCTTTGTCTGAGTGGGACGTTAATATACTCCGGGGACACATAAGAGGCTGAAGTCGTAACGTAGTTTTTCCATCAAAATATAGTATCATTGAATTCAATACATTGTTATTGTATGAGGGGGGGCGATGAAACTTATGATTGAATATTGGGTCACGAATATTGAAACTTTGAGAAGCACTGCATTGAAACTGCAAAATTTACATTGTAAAACACGAAAAAATAAAGGGAGGAAAAGATCTTTCTAAATGTAAAAAAAAAAAAAAAAGAGAGAGAGAAAGAGAAAATTAAAATGTAAATTTAAAAGAAAATGTAACCATCACACACGCACATTTTACCTATATATTTGTTGGAATAAAATACATTTTTTTTAACATCCTCAAATTCTAAAAGTAGTAACTGCGCGATATAATTCATTGTCCTTTTTATTTATCGTTGAATAAAGTTTCATTCCCCAAAAAGAAAATCACACTTTGCAATGCATCTTTAATTTTTCCCTGTTAATTGTTCTTTAGCAGATACGAAGCTTCTTTGGGGATTGTACTTTCGAATCAAAACTAAACTTTTTTTAGAAAATGGAAAAATAATTTTTCCTTAGCACAGTTTTTTTCTTTTATAAAAAGTTAATTATTTTTCAAAGGGGAATTTAAAGCGCTAATGAGAAATCATTTCTCTTCAGGTACTCACAAATCATTTCATTTAATACTTTAGTAAAATGAAATAATTAAAATTTTCTTTGAGGAGGAAGTTAATGAACAGGAACATTTTTTTTATCAAATTAAACAATTAAAAAATCATTTTATAAGTGTCAGTATTTTGTGTTAAAATATATGTCACATTAGTCCGTTACTAATTTAGTGAGTGAATATCAACGTCGCCCGAAAAAGCAACACAAAGTCTATTAGCAAAGTAACTCGTAATTTTGAACCTCTGTCAAGACGAAGATTCGGTCTCCGAACAACCACACTGCACCAACTGCAAGGCTTCAGTTTCAACAGGCTTAACGTACATCAGTCCCGCCTTACGGTGGGTCTTCAGTGGCCTTAGGCGGCCGTGGTAGCCTGGTGGATATGGTCATGAGCTCGTGACGAGATTTCGCGGGTTCGAGTCCTGGTGCCTCTGACGACCCACCGTGCACAGGGAGCCGATGCAGGTTAAATCTGTTGAGGCTTAAAGTCCTTCTGTTGGTGTGGTAGTTAAGATGAGTAAGTGGGGTGTTAGGCGCTAGTTTTGATGTTGTTGCTAATGCCACCTGTCTGACAATGTCAGATTGAGGCTCATAAAATACGTCACGGCAAAAGGCTGGATATACGTCTGTCATTAGCCGTAGCTTTGAGCAACATCTAGGTGACAGAACGATTTTCTCTGTTCCATCCCAATTTTGGAGAATTCCCTGGGGGTGATCAAGGACCTCCCACCTCTCTTCCCCTTCCACCAACCTCACGAGAACCATCACGACGGCTATTTGGAACACCCTCATGCCGATAAGGCACAATACATTTATCTACAATCCATGCCATCTCCGGGATTTGCACCCAGGCCCTACAGCACAGCAGTCAGCGTCGCTAACCACTATACCGGATGGGCGACTCGTGTACTCTACTTTCCGTTTTTGTGGTTCTACATATCTAAGTAAAAAATCTTTCCTCATATGAAAAATATTTCGAGTCCGTAAAGAAACTGTTTAACAACTGAATGCTCAGAATCCTGTCATATTGAAAGTCACACATTATAATCCTGATTTTGTTATATGAAAATAGAGCAGGGTGCAAGCATTAGATTCGCACATTAAAATTTTTTATTTATGAAGAGAAATACTTATTTTTGTGTTTCTTGTCTCTTATTTGAATAAATATGTCTGAAAACATATTATGTGTGTACACAATTTTAATTTTTGTTGAAGAAATAGTTATATTTCACACATATGCTGTTTACTTTTATGTTAAAAATATCTGTAAATGAGAGATGAACACTCCAGTATCATCTTTGAGCAAACTTGGATACCAAAGTTTAACAATTGGAAAAAAAAGTTTCATGTGATTATGTTTATAAATAACGAAGTTATTCAATGTTCATTTAGAATTTTGAGTATTTTTTGAAAAATCACAAAAAATTTTTTTTCAGTATTTCATATTTTAAATCACTGATTCGAAAAGAGCAAAGTGTGATCTATTTTAGTACAGAATTTCGAAAAATTGTGATGGTAAGAAATTCGTACAGAATGATTGAAAAACTCTTTTCATAAAAACGCATCGATATTTAGAAAAATTTGTAAAAAATGCAAAATTTCGTTTTGTACTGTATCGTGCGAAATAAGTGATCCTTCCGATTCTGTAATTATGTTTTGTCTGATTTTGGGAGGAAAGGAATGATCACACAACTTTAGAAAAGAAGAAACAGTAGTCCTTTCCTTACCACAGCAACTTGGCGCATGCGCAGAACACAGCGCAACGCATTTGTGTGTGTGTGTGTTAATGCTTTTTTACTCTTCATAATGTTTCCATACCGTGGGCTTTATATGAAAATTGATTCTTGAGGCTAAGCTTCAAAAATTGTAGTATGAAACACCCCACGCTTTTATCCCCAACGACCTTGTATAATTTTCTCGTTAATCATTTTATTCTTATATTATCGTTGGGTGGAAGACCTGAGTACCTAGCTCTTTCGAGCTATAACCTCACATCGTTAGGATTTTGAGTGACTGTAACATATTGTGTGACTCTTTCCCCCTTCGTTAAACATTCTTATATTAAGAATTATTTTTTTACTTTTTAGTCCGATTAAAACTATAAAAGCCTATAAAAGCGTGTTTAGTTTTTTTTTTATTTTTCATTTTTAAGTTCGATCTACAATAAACGCGAGTTCTTTTTAGCTTTTCAACAAGCATTTATTCATTGATGAAATAATCTTTTTTTGTTTGTTGTATTTGTATTAACCATGAGCGTTTTCGCTTTAGGGTTGTAGTTTAGTCTCCTAGTGCCCAAATCTAGAAATGAGAAATCGTTAATCCTGATGATCCTGATCAGGACAATGGAACAAAATTATTGAATTATTGTACCGTCATCGGTCCTTGACAAGTGTGCAAAACTTCGAATTAATCTGAACTTTTAAAGTTGTTAAAAATCAAGTTCAAAGATTCCGTTACATACATGTGAAGCTTATGAATGCGTGTTAATTAATATCAGGTAAGTTAAGAATCAACCTTAGAAGAAGAATCCATTTCACTTTTGAAGATGCACAATATTTGAATAACTATAAAATAAATTCTTAAAGTTCAAAAATTCAACTTCTGCAACAACTGCATATCGATACGACTCTCACGTGCTCTTGTGTTGCAGGTTCAAACAGCTTTGCGGAAAGCTTACATGCGAGCCATCATTCGCCGCAACCCCAACCACCGATACACCTGCAGGACAAGAGGTATGTCCCAGACTTCGGGTACTTATTTGTCTCACTCAGATGGCAACATACTGGGGGATGTCGGAGGTCGCCACAAGCTCGCAACTTCAAGAACAATGCTGCGCCTGCAGGAGCACCCTATCAGGAACGACAGCAAGTCCAGGCCGGAGTTCATGACCGTCATCTTTTGAATATCTTGAATGCTATCGATGTAATTATGGATGTTTTGTGTGCGCACTTCCTTTTGGCTATATGAGAATTCCCGATGCTTTGTTACATCTATCGTTGTTCTTAATATGTGTTTGTACGGATTTTAAATAAAATCATGTTTTTCTTCTGTGTGTATGAAATGTTTCTTCTTTTCATGTTTATGTTTTTACTCAATGACTCCTTTAGCTTCAGGAGTGAGTGTCAGGGTTAGTGGCGCAAGAGCCAAATTCAGCTAAACTGCGCCAGACATTCGGAAATTTGAATAAAATGATAACCAAACAGAGATTGGTGAGGGGATCCCCCCACCAAGTTCGATAAGTATTATTGAGAAAAAAGATATTTTCTAAATCTATTCGGAGTTAAAAATATTTTTTCCCATCTTTTTCCACAAAATCAGTGTTCGAAGCAAATTCATCTTCCTCCTCGTCCTATAGAATCATGTCCTCCTCATCCGTTGTATATTCTATAGGTGCTGATTTTATGGGTGCTTGTGCAGCCATCTTTATTTCCATTTTTGCTTCATTTAATTTTTTTAATATGTCTTTTTCTTTGCGCGACTTTTTGCATTTTGTTTAACATTCCGTACTGTAGTGAATGCAGAGGTGGGTTCAATAGCGAAGGATGAGGAAGAGGATATGACTGATGATACTTTAATAGGGGTGAACATATTATTGGTGGTGGGAGTATGGCATTAGACATAGGAATAGGTGGCTGAGGCTCTAACATTATTGCTGTTATTGAAGAGTTGGATGGCAAGAGATGTGCCTGGGTTGAAGACGCTGCGGAAATAGAGGGAGTGGAGACTGTACCAGTTTTTCTATTTACCGTTTCAGGGCATATTTGGTTCTTATCTTTTAGTGTCAACAACTTTTAAGCGTCTTGGTATAGATTTATCAGTTTTTTTATATGATTTCTGCATCGATTTTCCTCCATTCTTCTGTGATTGTTTTTACTTCACATTTTGTGTTTATTTGTCATGTTTTCTTTTTTTTACAGCAAAATCTCAATAAATATGTTTTACTGGGCTAAATAAAGTGGTTGAGGAGGTGTTTTCATAATTTGGGGACAGTAATAGAAACACCAGAGTGGCATACATTGAAAGCAGTGCGCTTGGCGTCATTATCCTGTTAAAAAATGAAGTCGTTTCCAATATACAAATTTTGGGTGGATAATTTAAAATTTCTCTTTAAAATATTTAAATACAGCTCATGATTCACAATATCAACAAAAATACCAAATAACCTAATTCTGTGGCCGATTTACACCCCCATGCAAGAACACTTCCACCTCCATATTTAATTGATCGAACTAGATTCTTGGGATCAAATTTCAGAAAATTCAAAATTGGTAGTAAATTGATTGGGATGGCAGATAATTCAACATTTTTGGTTCCGATGGACCTATAATAGCTTTTAAATGGAAAATAAGGAGTTTAATACCATGAATTTATGTGGAACGAGAACTCCTCCACCTCCATGCTTCAGCATTGAAGTGAAAGTGTTCTGGTGTGGGGGTGTAAATTAGCCTCACATTTAGGTAATTTGGTATTTTTTTATGGTATTGTGAATCATGAGCTCTATTTAAATATTTTAAAGAGAAATTTTAAATTATCCGCCCGAATTTTGGATATTGGAGACGACTTAATTTTTTGACAGGGTAATGACGCCAACCTCGCTGCTTTCAATGTACGCCACTGGTGTCTATAACTATCCACAAATTATGAAAACACCTCCTCAATCACTTTATTTAGCCCAGTAAAATATATTTGGTGAGATTTTGATGTAAAAAAGAACATGACAAATAAACACAAAATGGGAAGTAAAAACAATAATCACAGAGAAGAATGGAGGAAAATCGATGCAGAAATTATAAAAAACATTAAATCTATACCAAGACGCTTAAAAGTTGTTGTAGATACTAAAGTATGTCCTACTAAGTTCTAAATTAAGAAAGAAATGCAATATTTAAATCTAAGTTGAGATTTTTGTTAAGTGTACGAAGAGTTTTGTGGCGTAATTTTTTTAGTAGCTTTTTGTGATTATTAATTTTTTTAAAAAAAAAGTTATACTATTTTTAAAAAATTAATCATGTCATTCCATTAGAACAAGTTGCAGATATAAAAAAATTACAATTACAATATATTAATTTTTATTTGTCGAAAACATTAAATTTTATAAGAAATTGCAAGTGTACGAGCATTTTGTGGTATACTGACAATCTTAAATTGGCTGTTTTCGATGTACCTTTTCTCCAAATCTGTTCTATGTACATGCATGTAATTTTTTATATAATTAAAGCACACCTTTCTCATACTAAAATTAGCTTTTAGCTAATTTTGAATTTTTTCATAATTCGTGAAACATTTTATCAAACATAGCGAAATTTAACCCATTTTTCACATAAAAAATTTTTAAGAAATAAATTTTACAAAAGTTTTTTACAAAAAAGTTCATTTTAGTATATTTTAGCCATCATTATAAATACATCATAAAAAATTTATATGCCTGAGAACAGTAGTTTCTCAGAAAAGGTACATCGAACATCAAAATTTACATTTTGAGATCAATTGATTTTAATGTATACTGTGAGGTTTCTAATCCGCTAAAAAATAAAAAATAAAAGGCTCAGTTTACAATAAAAGATGAATGTTTTGGTTTATATCAGACGTAAAACTTTTAAGCAAAAACGAAGTACTTTGTTTACATTTTTCGCCATTCCAATAGGCATGGCCCAGTTTCAACAATTATTTTTAAAACAGGTTGTTTTAAGAGCTTCTAATTACCCTAAAGTTTAAAGTAAGGTATTTTCAGAAAGGTTAAAATCTATACAATTTAAAAATGTAAAAATCTCAAATTGTCAAAAAATAAGATTTGAGCTTTCCAAAACGCCTTACTGTATTTAATCTTTCTCAACTATTTCGTCCTGGTACAATATCATCGAAGATAGTGAAAAAAAAATTTTTATTGGTAAATCGAAGATCTAAACTTGGAAGTTAATGAATACAGACCAATGCATTTAGGAAATTTATCCAATTCAATTTGCTAAGGCAAGTACCTAATTCCATAACACACTTTCATAATTTCCCTCTATATTAGAAAATTTGAGTAAGAGTCCAGATGCCCCCAATATGGAGCATTTGCTTACATCCCGACGATGCTCTAAAAAACCCCAAGTTCATTACATTTAAAACCAACAGAAGCAATACTAAATTCTCAAAAATTCAATTTGGTGTAAGAAAAAATACAAGAATATAGATCACATACTTACCCTTATCAGTAGATTATCTTTCCATACCGAGAACAATTAGAGATAAGTTACAAACATTCCAGTTTAACACAGCAGGCAAATTTTGCAAACGCGCGCGCATAAAGATAGTCAGCACTGTATTCCGTTTTTGGAAGTTAATCCTCCACAAGATTAGCATGTATCAATCATTTCCGCATGAAGATACCGAGAATCTTAAGTCCTAGCACACATCCATCAGGTGTTATTAATTGACAACAAGCAGTATCATAAGATCGATTTTTAATAACAGCGATAATCCAACAATTATCATTCACAGCCACCGACAGTTTCAAACAACCCCAAATTTATTTGAATAATTGAATTTTCCAATAGGATTTGTTTGATAGAACTTATTGCAATAATAAGTGAGAATCTCCATTAGGGATCAATTGGCAAAGGGAACAAGTACTGGTCGCCAAACTATGCATAATTGTTCCGAAAGACAACAAAATAGCATTTAAAAAAATAGCATCCAATGCAAAGATTCCAAAACATAAATTCCAATACTTTAAAAAAAATTTCAATCGGTTATTTTCTTAAGAGAACACTAAGTTAGAATTAAAGGCTTACAAGAAAATTTCCTCGTAAAGAGTGTCGATTCTCTTTTGTGCCTTCGAGGCAGGGGCGTAGCTACCAACATTTCAATGATACCCCCCGCTCAAGTTACAAGGGTCCCAACATATGCGGGGGGAATCGTAAAATGCTATCTATAATCTTAACCCATTTGGATCTTTTAAATCTACTATTGATATTGAAGATAACAAATTTATGACGGATATTTATGCTATTGACAATTTGCAAACAGCTATTGATGTAATTATTGGAACTGATGTTTTAAAACAAACTGAATTTAAAATTAGTGCAAATTTTATAGAAATAATACCTAGGAAAAAGAATCACTTTATTAATTTAATTAATGTATCTAAGGCACATAACCAATCGGAATTAAAAGATAATGCCCTAGAAGTATTACAGCTAAAATTAAAAAATGCTGAAGATAAATGTAAAAATTTAGAAATGCACGTACGTAACATATCTACATTATCATTTAAAAAAAAACGCCGTTATTAGATAAATTGCATAAATTAGAAGAATCAAATTTAGAAAAGGTTGACAAGTTAGTTAAACTTGAAGAAAAGTACGAGATCTTATAAGAAACACTTAAAATTACAGAAAAGCGTCTTGTTGAGAAAGAAATTGAATGTACTTCGTTAACAGAAAAAATACTCATCGTAAACGCACTAACGGAATCTAACGATCATCCTAAAACATCGATGTCAACTAAAGAACGTGAAATCAAGCCTAGCATGCGCAAAACTAAGAAGCTAAAGTCTAGTGGAAGAAATGCTAATAAAACAAGTGATAGTGATGAGAATCAAGCCCTTGGCAAAGAGAAAAATGATTTGCTCAGACAGATTGATTTCCTTAACTCCATCATTCTGGATACGAAGTTGAAAGAGCCAAACAAGAGTAAAGCCCAGTTCGTTAAAAAACGCAAACAACAACCTATATATATATAAAAGACGAACCAGTGACAATCAAAAGAAGCCAGTTCGGAACACGACTCAAATTACGACCCAATTTATCCGGACCGTACCTCATTAAGACCGTCAAGCCCCATGATAGATATGAAGTGGAAAAGGTTTGTCAACACGAAGGCCCTCATCTTACATCCACAACTGTTGATTTCATGAAGAGGTAATCAACCACTGATGCCTGATGATTTTACGACTGCAATTTGAGTACCCACCACAGTGACTCTCTGTGAACAGAACTTTGAATAACGAGCTGAACTCCTTTTTCTCTTTCCCTTTTTATAGCCCTTTTTTTTTAATAGCTGTAAGTAGCAATGACAACCCACTTCCAGAAAAACACCTGTGTGAAGTACTGGAAAGCATCGCACTTGTTATTTTTTCTTTTCACTGTTTTCAATTTTTGTTTTATAGGTTTGCTTACAACATTTTGGATTGTAGTCAGCTCATTTTCAGGATGGCTGATTGTGAAGTAGACGGCTACTGCAAGTCCCCGTAGCATCCCCCAGCAGATGGCTGCGAAGGGAAGTGGAGGGCGATGACTCCGACGAAAGGAAACAGCGAGAAATAAGATATGAGAACGACAGAAGACGTTTAGACCGCAAGTGAAGCAGGCGCATATCAGCAGAGCCGTTATATCTCTTTAAAAATAATGAAAGCCAATTAGGCAACGACGTTTAAATGTTCACTTAATTCATTAATTGTTATTCTTCATTTTTATTTATTCTTATTTTAAAAATAAACAGATTATTCTGTCAAAGCAGTTTATGAATTCATCCCAATAACAACATAACACACACACACACACACATATATATATATATGTAGGTTTGAAAAGTTAAGCTTCAAAATTAAGTAAGTAATAAATGAAAAAGAGCGAACTCTTTACCATCGCGTAAGGATTAGTGGGTAAATAAGCCTATTTAAAGGTGGAGAGAGCACTGACGAAGGAGAACATATACCCGAAAAGACTTAGCTGGTGACTCCTTGCCGAAGTGTTGTTTATTGTTCTACTCGGTTGCGCTCCAAAGGGCCACCATGTTGGATTTTATGTGATTAAAGCAAAATAAAGACGTTATAATAGAAATGATGCCCTCCTCATTTTACCAGCAGGCCTGGGGCCTGACATATATATATATATATATATATATATATATATATATATATATATATATATTATTCCTTAAAGAATTCAATAGATGTGATAATAATAATAAATAATAATCAAAATTTGTGAAGAGAATAATAAATTAAAGGTATAAAGCTTTTTCCAAATAGCGCTTACTATATCGCATGTTTCTTCTCTCAGAATTTTAATATGGGGTTGTTTTAGGATTAACATAAGCGTAAAGATATGTTAATTCATTACCTGCGCGTTTCGCTGGGTATTTCATGATGTTGTACATACATATTCTGAATATATATATTGTATATCCCATGAAATAAGCTTAACCCTACTTCAACGCCGAAAGTCGGTAACACCTTCAGAAAACATTTTTGTTTTCTATTTGGGTCATTTTGACTCATGTACAATTATCATACAACATCGTAACCGCTCGTCATAGCTCAAGGGACGTTGTCGTCGCTTGGTTTAATATTATGAGGTCCGTCACCAATAGCGCACGTGCTTCTGTATCGTGCGACGAAAATTTCATTCACACTTTTTATGTTTCGAATAAAACAATATCTATCTTGTAAAAGTTTAAAATTAACATTAAAGCGTCAATTTGTAACAGTCCTGTAGTGACAGGTGTTGATGGATGAAGAAAGGCAGATGAGCTTGGGTATGTTATTCCTCTTTCACCGGGAACTTTGTTGGGAGTAGTATATTTTGTTCTTTTTGTCTGCGTAAAATAATTTACAGTTCAGATTATTGTAGTCTTTTATACTGGTGTATTTGGCAATGAAAGAATCAGATGATGGATTTAATGAGTTGCCTTAGCCACGCTAGAACGAGCTGTGGAATAGTTGAATAGTTTTGGGAGTTCCTGATCCCAAAAGGGAAACTTAACCTCCAATCGCTTGTGATGGTGAATAACTGGGTTGGATTATATTTCAAATCTTAGCCCAGAACTGATTTAAGATAAGAATATTAATAAGAAATTATATAAGGTATCCGACTACATTCGGAACCTTGATTTTAAAAAAGCACATTAATGGATCATTTCCATGATATTTAGTGTCACTTAGATTAGAATACATGTAAGGACATTATGACAAAAAAAATTATTGAAATACAATATTTTGGCAAAAAATTAACCTAGAATAACCTTTTTTCAAAACTTTCTTCTTTTATTAAAAATGCTTCTATTTCAATCTTTTTTTCTTGTATAAAGTAAAGACTTCGCCTGAGAGTCTGAATTAGGATTTTTGAAAAATTCACATTATTTTCAGAGTTACCACCAATTGAAATAATTATCGGCGTTTTTTTCTCAAAATTTCTCCCTTTGTTGCAGCAAAATATGGATAAATCCACTTCTAAGTTATATATTTCAAAAATTCTATTTCAGCCTCTGTTCAGAGTCTGAAAACAGGTGATTGTATGTTAATTTTTTGTCAAAATATTGTACTTGAAGAATTTTTATAGTAATAATATTTTTATAATTTTATATACGTTTTCTAATCTAAGTGACATAAAATACCATAAATATTAACCATTAACGCGCTTTTGCAAAATCACGGTTTCGAAGGTAGTCGGATACCTTAGGAGAAAAATTTAGAAAAATTACTTTAAAATTGGAAGAGTTGTAGAAATGGAATGGAATAATGGAGTGAGCAGAATAAAGATTTTAAATATTTTACCTTCTGAAATGACGTAAAGTTATTCAATTTATAACATATTTTAATAATGGTGCAACAATTAACATCATAGTCCCATTAATTCCAGAAATGGCTGAACGATAAATGCGACGATACGTTAAAAAAGCACTGTAGTGGTATCCAGTATCAACGTGTCTTGATTAAGTCCTTGTAACTCAATATCTTCTGTCCAACTGCTCCGAAAAGATAAGGTGTATGATTAAAATTATCATTGTATTGAATTTAGGTATGTGTTATATATAAATAGAGCAAAAGTAAAATAGATCAAATTCAGTTGCGCACATAAGGGGGCATTAAGGAATCCGTCCCACACTCCATCACACTTGAATTTTTTTTCAATTATAATCCTAAATACATAGAACGCAAAAAAAAATTCCAAAACAAAGAAGCAGTTTCAGTTTTAATAACTGAAAAAACAAAAAATTTTGGTTTTTAAATAATTTTGTAAAAACGAGTGATCAAAATCGTAAAACTTTTGAATTACGAGAAAAATAAACGCATAAATTGTTGTGCTTTCTGGGAATTCAATTAAGTATTTATTAATAATTAATTTTATTAATGCTTATTATAATTGTTCAATAATTTATTTTTTATTGTTTTTACTTCGCAACAATCAGTGGCGTAACGGAGAACATTTTGACCCCCTGCTAAGTCAAGTTTTGGGCCCCCTAGAACCCTGCCCTCCCCCGCAGTGCGGGGGTGGTGTACGTTACGCCACTGGCAAAAATCGATAAAATCAACAGAATGTGTTTGGTGACGTTTTGGGGTATGATACGAGAAGGGTGGACATCCGACCCTCGATACCTCTCCCCTTTCTTAAAATTTCTGTGAGAGTTACTGGTTAAATCAAATATTTGATTTCTAATGAGTTTTTTTTCTTCAATAGACAAATAAGATTCAGTATAGAATCCAGTCAACAACTTATTTCATATTTTTTATAAAACATCAATTACAACAACATTAAATATATAGCGTAATTTATTAACTTTTGTACTCGAAAAAGTTAAACTCAAAGTTTTCTAATACTAACTCCATTCGTTTTGTAGCGAGAAAGTGTTTAATATCGACGGACTGTAAAGATACACGACGGCTTTTGGTGACAGACCTCATAATTTTGAACCATGGTCAAGTGACGAGGACGACACTTGAGCTTGCAACCCGCTCTCATAACTTCCAAACCACACCAATGTCAGCATGTTTGAACATATATATACAATGCCAGGACATATTTAACGTGCACCGGTCCCCACGACACGGCGAGTCTTCAGTGGCACTAGGCTGAAACTCATGACACTCCAACCACAAATCTGTGACTACGCTACTGCGGCCGCCCATTCATTCTGGAAGTAAATTCTTTTAATTGATTTGTGTGAGTAAAGAATAATAATGAAGTAGAAAATATCTTTCATTCGAACATGTACTTCAGAAAGAAGAACAATTCTTAATAGTTCTAGTGAGTATTTTGTCTTTAATATGTACTAACATGGAACGGATAATCTACGTTTAACTTAAAGACATCAAACAATTTTTATTATGTACAAGGAGATTAGGGCGCAACTATAACAGTACTTAATCACAAGAATAGCTATATAGCTTACCACAGTGCTTCTCAAACTGTGGGGCGCGCCCCCCTGGGGGGGCGCGATGACCTTACGAGGGGGGCGCGAGCATATCGAAAATAAAAGATTTAAAAAAGTAATTAGTTTACTGGAATGAATTAAAACAAAATACTTTCAGACATAATAAAAAATGCACTTTTACTCTGACATAATTTATAGGCGATATTAAGCCATCAAAAATAAAAACTTCTTCAATACCTAATTAGCTATCTTTGATCCTATAACCAAATAAAAAAACTTTTATTTGATTTGCTGTCATACCGTGATGAGATATTTTTTATTACGCTTTTTTTTAACCTAACATACTACTCTTTCAGAGAAAAACCAGATCCCGTACCCAGAATCGAAAAACTTTAGGAACATAAAAAATTCATCACTGTCATTATTTTTGAAATACTGCACATTACAGCTGTAATCTGTTTGACCTTCTAAGTTATTGGTACAGTTAGTTATGACCCCTCTCTTACGTGTTCTCTGTTGCGCTTTTTTTTCATGCAAAAGAGTTTTATGATATTTGGAAAACCACGGAGAGCACACACACACACAAGCACATGAAGGATTACTTGGCCAAGACATATTTTTATAAATATTCTCAATGTATAAAGCATAACGAAAAACGTTTCACACAATTTTTAGCAGTAACATACATATTATCATAATGAATATACTTTTTACCCGGAAGTGGTCGCGCGGGACACACAGATTACGAAATCGTTAATTCTGGCAAAACTGTTTATTTATTACCAAAGAAAAATTGAAAAGTCCTTGAAAGTAGATAAGTAAACTTTCTCTTAGCTAAATTATTCACTGGAATGATGATTTGTATCGTGTACAATAAAATAATTATAAAAAAAAGGATTGGGGTGACTCAATAACCCCGACCGTACCGAGTGCGCGCCTGCTCCCGGGTTAAAACATGTTGAAGTCTTTTCATTTTAAATATTAAAAATAATACAATTATTCTTCATCGATATTTTATATTATTGATCATTATTTAACATCAGTGGCGCACACAAGGGGGGGGTGTCCGGACCCCCCCAAAGCCCTTGATTTTTTTCCGATTGATTATAATTCTAAGTTTATAGTACGCAAAATTTAGTTAAGTATTTGTTATTAATGATTAACTTTATTAGTTAATGCTAATTATTTAGTCAAGAATTAGTTTTTTACTGTGTTTTGTTCCCGAAAATCGACAAAATCAAAAGGAACCTGATACAAGATTGGTGAACTTTCGACCCCGGACCCCCCTTGAAAAATTCCTGTGTGCGCTACTGTTTAACATCAATTATAAATGCTAATTCTGTGAGGCTTAAAATTACAATTCGCTTAAAACTAATTATAATTTGAGCAACGATTTAAAAAAATCATTTTACGTTTTTGTAAACATTGTCGAGCACTTGGCTTTGCTTCCCTTACAATTCAGCTATTATATCAATAATGTTTTATTTTCTTATAAATGAACTCGAGCAAAGAGCGGGCACTTCAGCCGGTATACTTTTAATGTATCAGTTCTGCACAGAATATTTTATAACTAATTAATTAATACTAAATTAAGAACAAGTTTAATAAGTATTAATGACCTCCATGAGCTTGCCTTTTAAAGCAAAGTTTTTATAAGGAATGCTTATTATTAGAAATTGACCCTCTGAGTTCTTTTTCTATATTTAGCAGATATCTATATTTTGTCTTCTAAGCAGCTACCGCATTTTGTAATATGTTGAATTTAAAAATTAGAGAAATGAAAAATAACATAATAATTATCCTATTATTTTATTTATTTATTTTGCTTAAAAGTAGTATACAAAATTTAATACTTATGTTACTAATTTGTATGGTTTATAATTAAGATCGCCTATTGTAACTTTAGCGTCAAAGTGCATTATTATTGCATTCAGTACATTATTAATGTATAAGGGGGGCGCGAAAAAAATTGTGATCGAAAAGGGGGGCGCCAGTATTGAAAGTTTGAGAAGCACTGGCTTACCATATACATTAATAATATCAGTAGAGAAAGAAGATCACACGCATATTTAACTATGGTCTCTACGGCGTATACATATCCTTTTACTACGACATTTAGTTTATATAAGACATCTTTTAGCTATCAATAGGTGTGTGTCGTCGCGTTTGAAGATAAAAATTTAAATATAAAAATTAGAAAACACTAACAAATATTTGTTTTAAATGAAAAAAATTTCAAGTACAGAACATAACAAATTATAATACAACTCAATAATATGACTAAAAGGGAAAACTCTTTCAAACTACTTTAGAATCGTATTGAATACGAGTGTCTAGGTATTCTGAATACTTCAAAAAAGAATATGAAAAATAAACTATTTCTTTGTATTTAAAAATGAAAATAGTTTCCATTTTCTGGATTATATATAAAGTTAGTTTTCAAATACTTTTTTCCATAGAATTAAGAGCAATTTTTTATGCATTATTAATATTCAGAAAAAATATATATAGCCATGTATACAATAAATGTTTTGGCTGATTTCCATAAATAATAATCATATTACACTAAGCCTAGGAACACAATTATTAAACTAAACAAAACATAGTAAATTCACATTTTGTAATATTAATTAGTATTTGAGGAAAACACACAAGAGTAATATTAAAAAAATTAAGTCAATTCTTACTTAGATCAACTAAGAAAAATGTTAATTAAATAGTTACAATTAATATAAATACGTATATACATATGACAGAATCATAACATTAAGTGGTCATTAATTTTTATTCATTATCATTAAAGTATCGTATTGCTATCCAAAACAATCGTGTCTATAAAATTTCAGTTCAACTGAATGCTTTAAAACGTGAGCAAAAAACTTTTAGTTTTGACCCAAGTTGCTAAAAATGAGATCAACGTCGCTGTACTGCAATTCTTTAAATCATTAGTTTCAGTCAATTAATTTTAATTAATTATAAGTAAATTATCGTATTTTTACCCAAAACAATAGTGTATAGAAAATTTCAGCTTAAATGAGCGCTTTAATATATGAGAAAAAACCTTTTCAAATTTTGACACAAGTCGCCAAAAGGCTCGTTAAGTCGCCAAAAATGATTCCAACGTGGCTGTATTTGGAATTTTTAAATAATTCATTTCAATAAATAAATAGATAGGTGAGCTAATAGTAGAGGAATTTAAAAATTAGACAAGTAAAAGATTTAATAATACATAGCACACAATTATTAGCTAATTACACATTACATAAAATATAACAAAAAATACCCACACTATAAATTCTGATAATAAACTGATATTCTAACAAGTTCATTTTTAGCAACGTTTCTGTATTTCACTAAAACCCATTTACATTGCTGCGCTATTCAGTTTTTCCTTTCCATTTCCGTAGCATTGTGTCCATGGCTAAAGCAGAAGAGGATTTGGCGAACTCTGCCCATTCGTCTGAACTAAAAACATCCTTCTCGTGAGCAAGCACGTAGTCTTGGGCAGCCTTTTTTAAATCCTCGTCCCCGTGCAAGTCGGAGAGACCCAGGACATCACACACGTTACTCAAACTCAGGTTTTGTTTCAAAAAATAAGCACACTTTTTTTTCAGGACGACGATTTGGTACTTGTCCGCTGCCGGATACATTTTGAAAGCACTCTCCCAGTGCAGATCCTCCAAGGCGTTGGTGTACACGTACAGCAGCATTCGCCGCACCGTGTCATTATCCAAATCGGAAACATCAACGTAATCTTGCATGCTCTCTTTCATGTCAGTCTTGAACATCGCCAGGAACACCGGGGATCTAGCAGAAAGGATGTTCTTGTGCGCGTGGAAGGTTTCGGATCCTGTTCGGAGCGTCACGTCACTGAGGATCCCTTTAGAATAGAGATGTTCAAAGTCGTCTTTCAAATCGGACGTACTTGTGAGTTGACTGACTTCACTGTTGGAGAGATATGAATTGGGAATAGTTGAATTACTAGATGAAGTAATTCCTAAATCAATCTCTTTAAAGTCGCACACTTTAATTTCTTGATTTTTATTATTGGTACACGCTAAAGAAACGACGGGTGTATAAGAGACGTATTGTTTTACGCTTTGCAAAGATAATTTACAAAATATCCAAAGAGCGTCTCTTACCAAGAACAAATGTTTTTTGGCTATCACATACTCTTTTTCAAAAGGCAGTGTATATTCTACCTGTCCCTTTCCCTCATCTGGCCATATTTCAATTTTTTTACAATCAGTCTCGGATCCATCTGTATGTCTTATAAAAAATTGAATGGTAAAATATGTCGCTTTCATGTCTTCAAATGATATTTTTAACAGAATGTCATCATAGACATCCCGTTTGAGACTGAAATGAGGTATCGTAAAAATTGAATCATCAGAGCTGTGATATATAGGTGTTCCATACAAACCAAGGGTACTGAAATGTTTTACGTACCCTATAAAGTTCCTTTTTTCCTCTTTCAGTGCAGTTCGTCCAAAAATAGTCAAAGGTGCTTTGGCCTCTCCGCTAGTTCTCCAGAGTCTGCAACGAGTCCTAAGCGTGTCTCTGGACAGGAAGATCTCTCTTTTGGTCTTTGTCACATCTTCTCGTAATGCAAATGCATCCAGGCACCTAGGACTCCCTGATCTGTAACCTTCTCTCTCTCTTATTTGTAGAGCCGAGCCGTCTTCCGCCAGGATTGCCACTTCAAACTCTACCTCGATGATCTCCGACGTTTCCTTACTCAAAGATCCTTTCAGTACATACGAAATATAATCTTCTTCACTCCTTCCTTGTGGAAACAAACTAAAAACCCACGTTGATGTCTCAATCGATTCCACTCGGAACGTGGGACTGGAGATACATCGATTTCGTTCCATAACATATTCGCTGTAATTTTCGACATACCAGAAGATCGTAAGCCAAGGTTCGTGTTCGACACCTGCATTGCAAGCCATGGTCTAATCTTGCTACCGAGAACCTTAGAAAGTTCTTTCGCGGAAGCAATATTTGACGAAAATGAAGCGAAGAAGCTTGAAGTGCAACAAATACAGAAGGAAGCGAAATTCCTCATTTCTTAATAAATCCAATCTTATTCGTTATCGTGCAAAGTTAGCCGCGCATGCGTATACCTCGATAAGAAACGTTATTCCTTCTTCAACGAAATGTTTTTTTTTGTTTTCGCGATTGACGTCCTTCTTCAGTTCGTCTGAAAAATTTTTATCATGTGATTTCCCTTTCGCCCATGAGAGCTCTCATTATCAGAGTCAATATCAGTCGCATTTCACTCGGATTCTTTTTATTTGAGTTATTTCGCTGATTAACAAGATATTGATACACCGTGAGAAAAAACAATAAAACATTTTTTTTCAATAAACTGATTTAATACTTTTATAGCGGTAGGTAAAAGCCTATTTATGTTTATTTGAAAATGTTGCAATGGATATACTTTTTATTTTAAGAAGTTTAAAAAGAAATTCAAATAGAAAGACATTGTAAGTGAGATGTAAATAAAGTAATGCCAACACAGGTATAAATCAATGGTTAATGATTTTCCAACAGCGTTTCTCAAACTGGGGGGTGACAACTCTACGAGGGGGGGCGAGCATATCGAAAAGTCGAAAACAAAAGATTATTTAAAAAATGATTAATTTACTGAAAGAAAACAAACAAAATATATTCTGACAAAATAAAAAATAAAATACAAATTTGCACTGAGAAATTACCCTTATAAATGTATCCGTGCTACACAATGTATTTTATAATTAATTTGACAGTACTAAGTTATGAACAATTAATTAAACAATTATGAACAATTATTAATTACCAGTGATTCCATGGGCTTGTTATATAGATAATTAAAAAAAATTAACACCTATCTTGATAATTTGTACGGTTTATAATTAATCCCTTAACTGCCGATTAAAAGTAACGCGATTCACTTCCCAATGCCAACCGTGCGCGCGCATGTGAGGTATTGAGGGGGGAGGAATAAGGCAGCAAAAATAATCAGAAAAAGTAAATTCTTCGCAAATATTGTCGAGGTCCTTTTATTGCATTCCAAAGCTTTCAGAATAATTTTATGGACAGCAATGCACAGAAAAAATCGTACTTCAGAAAGACGTATATATACGTCCGGGGAATAAACGCTTTGGTTTAGCGAGACGTTTATATACGCCCGGGATGCTTGAGAGGTTAAAGTCGTATCGTAGTTTTAGCGTCAAAGTATAGTAAATGGAAGTTATGTTATGGAATTCAATACATTGTTATTGTATGAGAGGGGCGATGAAAATTACGATTAAATATTGGGTCGCAAATATTTCAACTTTGAGAAGCATTGTCTTACAAGTACTATTGCATTACAAACTTTCTACGTAAGCGGCAAAGTTTTTGACCTTTTGCCAAATGTCATGAAGCCGTTGGAGATCATTGGCAAAATGTTGATTGTTGATGCCAGTGCCGAAGCGCCCTAATGCGCGGCGTACACATGAAATGACATGAAATAGGTGGCCTCGAAGAAGTTCCTTCAACTTCGGAAATCCATCGAAGTTACAAAGATTCATGTGAGGTGAGTAGGGGGTGCTCCAAGGTTTCCCCCTACCACCGTCGCAATAGGAGAGTGACGTTTGCCACATGACAATGAGCGCTATCATGCAACATGGTAGGGATATTGTTTTGCAATAAACGTAGATCAGTTTATGGATGGTCTATGGAGAGGAAAACCACTCAGGATGTCAATCTGATCCTGAGGAATGAAAGACCAACCTGTGCATTGCAAGTCCACTGTCTCATTCCGACCCGAAAGAAACGCTTTAACCCATCATGCACCTGTCCTATACGGAAATGAAATTCGCCTCAAGCTTCCAGTAATCCTCGATAACATTCTGTTGCATTTTTGCCATGGTAATGTCGATTTTAAGCCACGTCTATTGATCAGCTTTTGAAAACATTCTCTAGAGCCGAGGTGGGCATTGCGTCGATCGCGATTGATGGGTGGAGCGCCAAGATATTTTGGGGTGATCGCCTGAAGATTTTAGCAGTAATTAGATTGGCTTACAGCAGTGTTTCTCAAACTGTGGGGCGCGCCCCCCTTGGGGGCGCGATACACCTACAAGGGGGGCGCGAGAATATCGAAAATAAAAGTTTCAAAAAAATTTATTTACTAGAATGAAGAAAAAACCAAAAATTTCTGACATAATAAAAATATACACATTTACACGGAAATAATATATATATATATATATATATATATATTATCTGCGATTTTACATGATCAAAAATAAAAAGCTTTTACTTCAAAACCTCATTTTTTAGCTATCTTTGATACTATAACCAAATAAAAACGTTTTATTCGATTTGCTGTAATCCCATGGTGAGAAATTTTTTATTACGTTTCCTTTTCAAAGCGAAAATGCTACTCTTTTAGAGGAAAGACAAAATCCAGAGCCATAATCAAAAAACATTTTATGAAGATAAAAAGTTCATCACTGTTATATATTATTGCCATCAGCTGTAGGCAGCAGAATGTATTTGCTGCGGTTTGACCTTCGAGCTTGTACGGTTAGTTACGTTCCTGCTCTTATGTATTTGTTTTTTCATTTAGGGAAGTTTGAAGGATTACTAAGCCAAGCATAATGAAAACGTTTTACATAATTTTTAGAACATCCATATCGTAATAAATACACTTTTAATCCGGGAGCGGTCACGTCGAGCACACAGTGCACGAAATCGGTAATTCTGGCAAAATTGTTTAATTGTTACCAATGGCCCTGACACTATCCTCCTGTTTGACAATCTTCACGTGAACTAAAAATATATTCGTCACATATCTCCCCTTTTTTGGGAGTGACAGACGTTTTTTTATGATCTTTAGGTACTTGTTTTGTCTGAGTTCCCGGTGTGATAACTTTTTTTCCGAAATGTTTTCTATGTCCTTGAAAGTAGGTGAGTATATTTTCTGTTTATGAAATTATTCACTGGAATTACGATATTTATTGTGTACTATAAAAATAATTATAAAAAAAGGATTGGGGTGACTCAAATAACCCCGATCGACCATTAGTATCGAGGGGTGCCTGCTCCAGGGTTAAAAAACATGTTGAAGTCTTTTCACTTTAAATATTAAAAATAATACAATTATTCTTCATCAGAATTTTTTTTATTGTTCATTATTCAACATCACACACAATTCTAAATGCTAATTCTTTGAGACTTAAAATTACAGTTCGCTTAAAACTAATTATAATTTGAGCAATCCTTTTAAAAAAATCATTTTACATTCTTGTAAACATTGTCGCACACTTGGCTTTATTCTCCTTACAACTAAGCGATTATATCAATAATGTTTAATTTTCTTATAAATGAACTCGGGCAAAGAGCGGGTCCTTCAGTCGGTAATTCCATGGGCTTGTCTTACAGAGCAAAGTTTTTCAAAGGAATGCTTATATGATTAGAAATTGACCCTCTGAGTTCTTTTTTTACATTTAGCTGATATCTATATTTTGTCTTCTAAGCAACCACCGCATTTTGCAATATGTTCCAATTTAAAAATCAGAGAAAGGAAAAATAACATAATAATTATCCTATCACTTAATTTTTTTTTTTTTTTTACTCAAAAGTAACATGTACGAAATTTAATACTCTTGTCATGAATTTGTACGGATTATAATAAAGATTGTTGCTTTAGCGTCAAAGTGCCTTATTATTGCATTCAGTACGTTATTAATGTATAAGGGGGCGCGATAAAAATTGTGATTGAAAAGTGGGGCACCAGTAGTGAAAGTTTGAGAAGCACTGGCTTACAGTACTCAGACTAAGTCTGCTACTGACTATAACAAGAAAAACTATCTTTGGATAAAAATGTTTAATTTTTTAATGTATTTTGAATTGTTTTATAATAAATTTATTATTTGGTATTATTATATTTGTAGCTATATATATATTACTATTTTGTTTGTATACCTTGCCTTTTTCTTAAAACGCGGTTTTAAAAGAGTTTTTTTTAGTTCTGTAGGCAAGTACATAATTCCGTATTTATTATTAAGTTAAAAAAATAATAACCTCACTACACCTACGAAATAGGGCAGCGGTGCACACACGAATTTTTCAAGGGGGGAGGGGGTTCGAGGGTCTACCATTCTCGTATCATACTCCAATACGTAACGAAATATTTTTTTTTTGATTTTGTCGATTGTTGAGAACAAAAAAGAACAAAAAATAAATTACTAAATAAATAATTAATATTCAATAATAAAAAATACTAACACACAGCAAATACTTAATTACATTTTACATTCTTTATACTTGGGATTATAATCAATCGGAAAAAAAATCAAGAGCTATGGAAGAGGAACCGGACCCGGGGATCCTCCCCACTCCTTGCGTAAGCATTAACCGCAACACCTTGAAAAAATCAGAAGTGGCCCGTACCCTGGAAAAGTCTGCCCACCCCTGCTTTAGAGAGATGAAAACGAAACTCTCTTCACTTTAACTCCATGCAACAACTACCCTTCTAACTAGATCATAGGTCCTCAACGTGGGCGATAATGCCCTCCTGTGGGCGTTTGAGACTTTCAGGGGGCAGTAAAATACCCAGAGAAAATTAGGGGGCGTTGAGATGGCATGGAGGACTCGGGCAGATTAATCAAATACAGTCTAAAAAAGATTTAAAAAAACACGCTGATTATGTACTAACAAAAGTAATCCTTAATACTGGTTACCTTATGTTGATTGTATGTGTTTAAATCATTTCTATCACGTGTACGAAAATGCACTTATTTCGGTAGTTTGTGAAGTGGATGAAAAACTTAAAGATAACATTACGTTCAGACCTACATTAAATTGAATGAGACAGTAAATTTTAATTTCTGTAGTGGTGCGTGTTTTTGTCTGTGAGTAGTAGAGAAAATGTTTCGTCGACTGCCTTTTATTACGTATATTATCCAATAAATATAATTAAATATGTTAACCAGGAATTAACGTGGGATTCCTTAAAGGCTGAAACTGTCATTTTTTTTTATTTTGAAAGCAATGGTTTACTGTGAATTACTTCATATTAACAAAACCTTCTTTCAAAAGCGTCTTTATAACAGGCACAAGCTGAAACTTTTATTCCTTTCTTTCAAAAAAAAGAAATTCAGTAGCGTTTCAATTCCAAGAATATCCTATCTACACTGGTGTGCAAAACTTAAGCAACAGGTGGGTTTATTGTCATAACTTCACGAAAAATCATCTGAGAGACATGAAATTCAGAAATGAGGGAGAGTATCGGCGCTGAAAAAAGAATACAATGCATACGTTATGGAATCAAACAAAAACAAGCTTTATTGAACGCATAGTATCGTGACTCATAATCCAACAGGAAGAACAACAAGCAGATGTCCATAATATGGTATATGCCCTCCCCTCACTGCAATGGTGCTTCGCACCGTCTCGGCATACTCAGAACCAGCTGGTGCAATATTTCTTGCGGTAGGAGTGCCCATTCCTCAATCAGCATCTGTTTGAGTAGTAGGGTGTTCTCCGGATGATGTAAGCGCGCGTGCTGCAATACGTCTCCCCAAAGCATCCCACACATGTTCGATGGGATTTAAATCTGGTGAGTAGACTGGCCAATCCATTCGAGTGATATCATCACTTCCCAGCAGCTCCTCAACAACAACAGTCCGATGTGGCCGTGCATTGTCATCCATAAAAATGAAATCTGGGCCAATGGCACGTCGGAACAGACCCACATGTGGAAGAAGTACCTCCTCATAATAGCGATCCCCGGTTACAAACCCTCTGTCGAAAACGTGGAGCTCAGTTCGCCCGTTCAGCCTAATGCCTCCCCAGAGAAGGACTCTAGGACCACCGTAATGGTGTCTTTCCTTGATGTTACTGGGATAAAACCGGATACCGATCTCTCTCCAAATCAAAACACGTTGAGAATCGCTTCTGGTACTGAACCGACTCTCATCCGTAGAGAGAACACCACTCCATTGATCAGTTGTCCAGTTTTTGACCTCTCTGCACCCCTGTAAACGGTGGAGTCGGTGGCCAACTTTCAGAGGGAGGCAGCATTCAGGAAGGCGGGCGAATAGGTCCCCTTTGTGAGGGCATCTGGAAACAGTAAACCGCGACACTTGTCCCGCCGTTGCTGTACAGAGTTGCTGAGAAATGATACTTGCTGACTGCTATCGGCCTCTTTTCGCCTACAGGATGATATATTGATCATCCCCTGCAGTTGTCATCCTCGGGTGACCACCACCAATCTTTCTAACAGCAGTACCTGTGGTTTGGAACTCTTTCCAAGCGCGCGAAATGACACTATTGTTGATTCTGAACTCTGCTGCTATACTGGTGACAGTACGCCCCTCCTCCAGATTTCCGATCATTCTTCCACGTGTGAAGTCGTCCAGGTGATTTTATCTAGCCATATTTCACAAACTGACTCACTAGCACTTGCAGCGAATATGTTGAATTGCGTCTTCGTCCTTCATTTTATTCTACTTTTGAGCAGCGTGCGCCGACATCACGCATTTTGCGTACGCTCACGTCGCTTCTGACGTTTTGTTCCAGATATTTGCATACGCATAACGTTTCTACTGACTTATGTGTTCACTGTACTGATCTCCAGACCTCCTTTTCTGCAATTACATGGCTATCTGCTATATTTTTACATTGTCTTTTAGAGGAGATAATTCACGCTAAATCTGACGAGTCTCATTGTTCACACGTAGAAGAGGTGCGGTAGATTTTAGAAAGTATTACTAACTTAGGTGTCAATCTCGTTACTACACTGTGATTAAAAATTACCAAGAAAATTTATTCAGAAACTTAACAAATCATCTTTTCTATCTGAATGGATTTTTACTACAAATGCGGAGTCGATTTCCGCAAAACCCCCTTTTAGGGGATCTCTACTTAACAAAAGAAACGTGATTGCCAAACCTCAAGTTTGCGGATGTAATAGTTCAAAAGTGAGAATTTTTTTTATCGAAACGACCCCGTAACACCTACAACAAATACTTTTGGGAGTCGATTTCCACAAAACCCGTTTCTCAGAGGCTTTTACCCAACAAAAAACAAAAATTGTTTGCCAAATTTTATGTCAAATAGTTCAAAATGAATTTTTTTTACCCTGTACGTTCCTGCGGTCTCATGCAACCCCTTTTCAGAATTAATTTTAGCAAAACGAAGTTCTTAGCGGAACTACTGAACAACAAAAAAATTTTGTTTGCCAAATTTCATGTCTGTAGGTCTAACAGTTTAAAAACAGGATTTGTTTAACTGTTACCCCTTGGGAGTTGATTTTCCCAGAACTCATTCTTAGGGGATCTCCACTCAAGAAAATAAACATGCATGTTAAATTTTAAATCTTGATCAAAAGCTGATCGCTGTTTTCTACGAGACATAACTGATCGTTTTTTGAAAAAACCACAAGAACACAACTGCCGAACTTGAAATCATCGAAATCTCTAAGTCTTAAATAGCGCTTTGAGGTGGCGCCACAGGCACGCGTGATGTGTGTCTGCGCTGAAATTCTAATCATTTGCATATCTCACCTCCGCTAATGCATGTTGTGAATTTCATGTTATTTGCACGCTTCCTTTAGGTTGTTGCATTTACTGTGGCCAGCAGTGTATTAAGTCAGTGCTTCTCAAACTTTCACTACTGGCGACCCAATTTTCTATCATAATTTTCATCGCACCCCCAAATAATAATGTATTGAATGCAATAATAATGCACTTTGAGTATTACATTTTGTATACGTTACTTTTAAGTAATATATATTTTAAGCAAATTACTTTTAAGTAATAATTATAATGTTATGTTATTTTTCCTTTCTCATTTTTTAAATTGGAACAGATTGCAAAATGACATTTAATTAAAAATTTATTTCCTCCATCATACATTTCTAAAAGTAAAAATGTCATTAGAACAAGTGTAATATAAAAAATAAATTTTTAAGTCAATTCCTACTTAGGCCAACAAAGAAAAACTTATTTTAGCTACTTTCTATTAAAAAGTTACAATTAATACAAATATGTAATACATATGACAGAATCACAATGTTAAGCGATTTCCCTTGCAATTTTTTATTTTCTTTTCTATATATGGGGTATTGGACTATTCTTTTTTCGTTACTATTTATTCATTAATTAAATTTAATTAGTGTAAGAAATTAGTAAAGTAAAGAAGAAATCACACACATTCTCAGAAATTAGGCCATCTCGGATGGAATTCGAACTACCGTCCTTCAGATTAGAAGCCCAGCGCGCTATCCATTGCGTTACAGGGGACAAAACGAAAAGTTTTCCTTTCTATAAATGATTTTGGATTATAATTTTTATTTGTTACTATTTATTCATTTTTTAATTTAATTAATGAATTAAAATTTGAAACAACTGTATTAACATGAAATGACTACAAATTTTAAAAAATGTATTTGAACTTGTATGAATGAATAGAAAGTATTTTATCAAGGATTGAAAATTTGAACAAGATATAAATGAGAGAGTGAACTTATAGTAGAAATTGAAAAATAGTCTTCTTTATGTTGCGGTCTATCATATCCATCACATCTGGCATTCTCGCGAGCGTCTGCGTAAGTCTAGCCAAACTAACGGACGTCTGCGCAAAACATGTAATAATGCTGTTCCTCGTACAATTCCAGTCAGTCTTGGTCGATTCGATACTTCTATAGCTACCAAATCTATCTTGAATGTACATTTTATAATTTGCGCGTTAGTTGTAATTCACGCTATTTAGTATTAATGCAGAAGATTGGAATAAAAAAATCATGGATAAATTTTTAAGTCGTAAGCGAATATTCGATGATAATAAAGCATGAACAAGTGCACAGACGAGCATAGTTCCAAAAATTAAATCAATAAAATATTCTCAAGAACACTTGAATTTTGGATTTACCATTACAGAAGTAAATGGAGAAGAAAAGCCCATGTGAGTTATTTGCTCAAAAATATTGGCAGCAGACAGTATGAAACCTAATAAACTTAAAAGACATTTCGAAACGCTTCATGGTGAGTACATTAACAAACCTCGAGAGTTCTTTGAATCAAAATTAATATCATATGAAAAACAAAAAACATTTTTTAAAAAAAGCTTTGTCAGTGAATGAAAAAGCTTTACTTACTTCTTACAAAGTATCATATAAAATAGCCAGATGTAAGAAGCCTCACACTATTGCCGAAGAGCTTATTTTGCCTGCAGCAATTGAGATCGTAGAAACTGTGTTTGGAGACAATTTTGCCAAAGAGTTGCAGTCCATACCCCTATCAAATGATACTGTTTCCCGTCGAATTGATGATATTGCTGAAGATGTAGAGCAACAGATTTTCGGTAAGTTGCGTGATAAATTGTTTTCAATTCAGCTTGACGAGGCAACATATAGCAATAAAGATGCTCATTTCATTGCGTATGTTCGATTTTGGGATGGTATGTCAGCAGTAGAACTACTTTTTTGCAAACCCCAATAAAACTTAAAGCAACAGCAATAGAGCATTATTTGATATTTTAAATAATTTTATAAACGAGGCAAATATAGAGTGGAAAAATTGTCTCGGAATATGCACCGAGGGTGCTCGTACAATGTCAGGAAGATTTAAAAGTATACAAGCACTTTTGAAACAAAAATCTCCACTGTGCATCTGGACACATTGCATGATCCACAGAGAAGCTCTGGCTTCCAAAGAAATGAGTCCTGGCCTGGATATTGTGCTAATGACAGTTGTGACTGTAGTAAATTACATAAAAATGAGACCCCTAAAATCAAGAATATTTTCTGGACTTTGCAAAGACATGGGTGCAGTGCAATCATCGTTGCTATTTTATTGCGAAACAAGATGGTTATCACGCGGGAAATTTTTACAACGTGTTTATGAATTAAGAAATGAAATTACCATTTTTCTAGAAGAGGAAAACCTACCGGAAGCTGATAAATTTCGAGATGGTTTATTTCTGATGAAGTTGAGCTACTTAGTCGATATATTTTAGAAATTAAATATATTGAATCTTCAACTTCAAAAGGATTAAGTGTACACATGTTTGACACAAGTAATAAAATTATTGCTTTTTGTAGAAAATTAGAATTATAGAGCCGAAATATTTAAAGCAAAAAAACCTAGAAATGTTTGAAAATGCGGATAAATGTGTAAAAACTTACAAAACTGAAGAAAAACATGTGGAAGTTACTTATAAAACTATTGAATATCATTTAGCTATGTTGGCAAAATATTTAAAAAAATATTTTTTTGCTGAGGACAACCTGATAGCAAGTTACGAATGGGTTAGAGATCCATTTCAAAATACCCCAGAAGGGCTCTCAACTACCGAAGAAGAAATTTTCATAGACTTCACATCCAGTGGCGAAATTAAAAGACAATTTTGTAATAACACTCTCTTTCAATTTTGGGCAGAAGTAGATGATGCATTTTCTGCACTGAAAACAAAAGCATTTCGTATACTTTTACCATTTCCAACATCGTACCTTTGTGAAACCGGATTTTCTGCGGTGGTTGCTTTGAAGACAGAATATAGATCACAGCTAAATATAGAAAAAGAACTCAGAGTGTCAATTTCTAATATTAAGCCTTCATTTGAAAACCTTTGCTCTGCAAGACAAGCCCATGGAAGTCACTAATAATAATTAAACTTGTTCTTAAATTAGTATTAATAAATTAGTTAAAAATACAAAATATAAAATAATTTTCCAAATGAATGCTCCTATTATAAATAGTTTAAAACGAACTGTAATTTTAAGCCTCACAGAATTAGCATTTAGAATTAATATTAAATAAGGAAAACGAAAGTAAAATTCTAATGAAGAATAATTGTGTTATTTTTAATATTTAAAGCGAGAAACCTTCAAAATGTTTTAACCCGAGAGCAGCCGCCCACTCCACACTAACGTTAATGGTCGCGCGGTGCGACTAAGTCACCCCAATCCTTTTTTTAATAATTATTTTTACTATTCATGATAAAAATCACAATTCCAGTGAATAATTTAACTAAGAGAAAAAATACTTACCTACTTTCAAGGACTTTTTAGTTTTTCTTTGATGATTTGAGAAAAAATCCAATAAAACTAAAGAAACTGTTCCAAATGTGCGTGACCTTAATAAAGAACATAAATCACAGACACTTTTCACTAACAATACAAGAATGTTATTTGCAATCAAAACTGTCATATTTTGCTCACGTTATTGTAATTTTGCTGTTCTTTGATGATCTACAAATAGCATGTTGAACCTTTTCTTGCTTGTGTCTTTTTGACAAGGCGAAGTGTTACATTTATGGCTTCTTAGTTTTCTTGATAGAGTTCTTAAAGCAGCATTTGAAAATTTCAATTCAACTCAAACGTTTCATGTCTATCGCTTTTGTCATATTTACTTTCGTTATCTCGATTAATATGCATTATTTCATCAGGTTCTTCAATTGCTTGATCAGTTTCATCTTCCTTCAATAGAGAGATCACACGCCCATTTTTTTATATTCTACTCATTTAAATTTTTAAACCATAATAAGTCGCACAACACAGCAATCAAAATCACAAAGTTAATCATAGGGGAAAGTATAGCATATTCATAGAAAATATTTTTGAACAAAAGTGGTCGTGCAGGGAACTCCATCAAAACAAATACCTTGATTGTAAAAATCCGTTTGCCACTCTCAAACAAAAGGCATAAATGTGACAAATTCATTTTAGTTTCCATTAAGACTGTCATATCGGAGGATACTGTCAAGGTCACTGTTAACGAATAAACAGTTTTACCAGAATTTGGAGTGATTCAGCGCCTCAAGCGACCGCTCCCATGTAAAAAATGTATTCGATACAAAAACATCGATGTCAGTTCTAAAAAAATAATTGTGTAAAACGTTTTATATTATGCATTATATGTTTCAGATTACTCATAAAAATACATCTTGGCCAAATAATCCTTCAAAGTGCTCAATATGCTTATCCATATATCATAAAACGCATTTACATGGGGGGGGGAAACAACAGAAAATATTATGTACAACTTTCCTAAAAGAAAAGTAGACGGAGTTAAACATACCAGTAAGTTTCAAGATCAAAGAGATGATAATCAGAAGTAGTATTTTAGAGGTTACAAGAAACGTAATAAAAAAATCTCTCATCGCGGGGTTACAGCAAAGCAAACAAAATATCTTTTTTTATTTGGTTTTAGGATCAAAGATAGCTAATGAGCGTTTGAAGTGGAATCTTTTGAAAGTGGAAAACCAGATGATATATATAAATTATATCAGTGTAAATGTGTATTTTTTATTTTGACAGAAAGCATTTTGTTTTACTTCATTGCCAAAAATAATTTTTTAAGCCTTTTATATTTTCAATAGGCTCGCGCCCCCCTCGAAGGGTTATCGCACCCCCCCAGTGGGGCGCGCCCCACAGTTTGTGAAACACTGTATTAAGTACAAAATGTATTTTTTCGTAGTAAATAAGGAGTTTTGAGTTATTAGTATTTAGTTTTATTTTTTCAAGAATCACAAGTTGAAATTATTCGACACACACACAGCACATCTATACCTAATTAAATATTTCTTTAGAAAAAAATGGGACGTCCATCCATAAAGGTTCACCTCCCCTGCTCTAAGCGATCAGGGAAAGGGGATTAAATGATGCTCAATATTAATGTTTTTCTTAGCCCACCATGAAGAGGGGCTGATACAAGTTAAATTCATTAACGCTCAAAACCCTCACGTTAGCGTGAGGTGGAGAGAGGTACACCAATTCAGGAGACCTTTTCTCTACTTTAAACTATGGTTCAAAATTACGAATCCGTGACCAATAGACTTCGAGTTGCTTCTTACTTCCTAGTGAGATGTTAATTAACAATTATTTTTAGCGTGAATTATTAAAGATGACAAGAAAATGGAAGATGGTGTGTGTATATATTTAACATTTTCTCACAAAATAATATTTTATCAATTAGGAGAGTTATTTTTTAAATGTTTGCATTGTTGCGACAGTAAGTGAGTACCATATAAACATATATATCACGTAAATGTATTCTACATTAAGTAATTTACTTACAAATATTTTTAAAAAATTAAACTAATTGATATTTAAATCGCATGTAAGATATTAGGTTGGAGAAAAAGAAATTCATTATTTTTTCGGTAGATGGCTGTAGTGTTGATATCTCGTGAAGTATCGATCAAACAATTTCAAATTAATGCTCGTTTGTCAAGGTGACATTTTACACTAAAAAAATTATTTTGCTGTTTTTTGTTTGGTCCATTGAATTGTGAGTTACAGGGTGTTAAAAATAGAAATCAACAGAGAGAGAGAATTCGGTACATTTTACAGTTTTTCTTTGATAAAGGCGAAAATGCAAGCCAGGCAGCAGAAATTCTGAATGGTGTTTATGATGCTGATACTGTAAAAGCTAATTACGTGCAGATTTGGTTTTGTCGATTCCGTTCAGGCATTTTTGATTTTAAGTTGCCACACGCCCGTCATCGAAAACGTCAATAAAATCACAGAAATAATCGAAGTTGACTGGAATGTTAATATTCGTAGCATCGCCCAGGAGCTAAAGATGGACCATAAAACAGTTTTAAGCCATTTAAGCAAAGTTGGATTAAAAAGAACTCGATGTTTGGGTGCCACACCAAATAACACCAGAAAACATGATGGATAGAATTTGTATCTGCGAAGCCCTGGCCAAATGGAATGAAATCGACCCATTTCTTAAGCGGATGGTGACTGGGGATGATAAATGGGTCACATACGACAATATTGTGTGAAAACGATCGTGGTCAAAGCGCGGTGAAGCAGCTCAAACGGTGGCCAAACCCGGACTAAAATCCAGGAAGGTTCTACTGTGTATTTGGTGAGACTGGAAAGGAACCATTTATTATGCGTTGCTTCCGTAGGGCCAAATACTAAATTCAGATATCTACTGTCAACAACTGAACCATTTGAAGCTAGTGACTAACTAGAAACGGCCAGAATTGGTCAACAGTAGAGGTGTTGTGTTGTATCAGGACAACGCCAGGCCACACACGTCTGTAGTGAGTTGCCAAAAACTCTGGGAGCTTGATTGTAAAGATTTAATGCATCCATCATATAGCCCGGACCTGGCACCAAATGATTACCACCTTTTTCTCGCATTGCAAAACTTCCAGAGTGATAAGAAATAGGGAAAAAGAGAAGATTGTGAAAATTGATTACTCGAGTTTTTCGCCAATAAAGGCCAAGACTTCTATGAGAGAGGCAATATGAAGCTACCTGTAAAATGGCAACAAATTATGCAACAAAACGGTATATATTTGACCCAAATCGGACAATCTAAAACATGTTAAATAAAGTTTTGAATTTCATGCAAAAATAATGGATTTCTTTTTCCCCAACCTAATATAAATATATAAGAATGCATTATTATATATTTAAACATTGTCCTTTACAGAAAAGGGATAAAATAAACAAATTCATTAATGCATGGGCACGAAAAAGAGAATTATTTAACGCCCGCATGCGAAAATGTCGAAAAAGAAATCGTAGTACCACTGGCGTAGCTAGCTCTGGGAGGCCCTGTATCGAAATTCTTTCGGGGCCCTTTTTTAGATACAGGATCCCTGTTAGTGAGACTGTAGTTAAACTAATTGGGGGCCCCGTATCATTGATATGGTTGATATGGCGGTAGCTACGTCCCTGCGTAGTACGTTCCAACAATTGCATTCTCTTGTCCAGAATAAATCAAAAGTTTTACCCCTATCGTGTGGTCATAAACCCAACACACACAATTTTCTGTATACTTTATTTTTACGGCAACATTTACTGTTCAGGACATCAAAGTTAAATTTATAATTTTTCTATTATGTATTGAAATAGAGTTATTTTACTTCATGACCAAGTTTATAGCATAAAAAGGGGTCCACGAGGGGACCCTTTTGAGGAAAGTCGAGTATACCTCGAGGACGAGTGCTTGGGACCCCCGGTTAGATTAATAAACAATGCCCTCTATTAATTCAAACTCAATTTGCTCATTATTAAGCTCATATATGATTCTTAGAGCTAAAAATACAGTTAACAATTGTCGGGGGGTGGAAAATCCCTAATAAGCTTTGTGAACATCTAATATAATAAATTTGCCTAAAATTATTTAGTCGTGATGAAATTAATATGCAATATCGAAAGCTTATCGTAACGGATACATTTCTTGTGGATGTTGGTAACAGGGCCTCTGAAGCGACACTAATTTGAATTTGAGATGGAGAATGGCAAATATATTTAGTCAGACTACATTGCTCAAGTATAGTTTTAACGTTATAGTAAATTTGTGTGGTAGAGTGGATAAATATTATTTAATACTGAAAATAGAATTTCGTAGATCTGAGAAAAGCCAATATATGTTTTGCTTAACCAATAAGGACACTATACATATCATTGTAATACATACGATTGAAATATTTGTAAATTGAACTCATTTAGAGTCATTTGAATCTGTCACATCTTGTGTTGTATATTTTTATTTGTTTTCCTTTGCTAATATCTTTTCGCTATGTTTAAGGTGGGTTTTATTTCTTTTAAAAAGTAATAGTCTATTTTTATACTTTATTAAAAAATCTACTAAAAACCGTTCAACTAGTTTTTCGCTATATACAGGTGGTAATCAAAATAATGCGAAAACCTTAGATTTTAAAGGAATTCTTTATTAGCATGGTATAGGACCGCCTTTGGCATATAATACAAGTTGGATTTACCTAGGAATAATCCAGACAAGTCATGAACAGTGACTAGAGCAACAATACTCACACCTGCGGCCCACCGGACCTTTCTGAGTAGCCCGGTCATTGCCCGTTGCAAATTTAATTATTTAAGAACAATTGTGATGGAAATACATCCCTCGGAAATACATCCCTCGAAGTATCAGCGTGAGCTAGACGTGTAGGGTTAACGTAAGAACTAAAATCAAACATTATCTTAATATGACTTTATTAAGATATTCGACTTAAACTTTGAACAAAGATATAAATTAATGAATGCGAGAATCTACGATGACACAATACGTAACACACAATATAATACAGACCTATATCAATAATTGAACCGTCTAATCTTCAATTATAATTATAGTAAATAATCAATCCTACCTTATATTATTCTGTAATAAACTTGTCTTTATCTACAGTGGTATGCAGCTGTACCTTTAGCTTCTAATCAATCACCAATATGTTTATCCACGACACGTAGAACTTGAATCTTTGAATAACGAACTTCAATACTCATCCAATACCACAACGCACTTTAATTGTCGAACATTCCTTTACACTACCATTACATTGCTATCATTGCCCTTATTGCCACCACGTTTACTCTAAGATCCTATATTTATCCTATGTTATTTGCATCTCTTCACTTCTCGTTTCTTGGATTTGGTTGGAAAAGAGTTGCCATTAATTCTGGCCTAAAGAACCCAAAGGACTTGTTAAAGAAAAGACGCGTAAGTCGTTACACAATGCATTAAAAACTGAGCGAGAAATTCTTTCAATCCAGCAATCCCATATATCGATTTTGAATTCGATGTGGTGCTGGTAGGAATTGCGTGATAACTTTTTTTCTTTTTGTAATTGTAAAGATTAGCGTCAAGAAATAAGAGTACAATAGCGACTATTTTAAGAGAGTAAGACTAATTTTCATTTAACCCTCATGCCTTCTAATAAAAATAAAACAAAAGAATATGTGTTATTTCAAGACGATTGGGATCTTGACTGTTTCGTAGAAATAAAACAAACACGTATCAACAACTTGTTGTTTTGTCATGAAAATGATATACGTAAAACAAATATAATTTTGCTCGTCAATATACCACTTGTCACAAACCTTTCAATGCCTCCTTTTTTTTGCATCCATTTCAAGATGAGAAAAATGGACTTTCTTAATAAAATCTTTGTGTTAGCAACAAAATATTTGGGGGTGAGGGGACTTGGCATCAATAGTGAAAGAAAATCAAGGTTACCCCATAACAGGATAGAAAAACGCATTAAATCTCTTTTCTGTTAGTAGAATTTGAAAGAGTTTAATATAATTTTAAAATGAAATCCAAAATTATTAATATTTTCACCAATTTCTGCATTTTAAATACTTTTAATCTTACCCCCCTTCATCCTTAAATCTTCATGTTGCGGTACGCCAGGCTGAAAAAAAAGGTTGAGTACCGCTGGTATAGAAGAATTTGTACCATTTTTTTCATGGAGATATTGTGAAAGCTCAGGGAGAGATGCCGGTGGTTGATTGATTGATTGAATATTAACGTCGCACTGTTCAGCTACACGAGGGCTTTTGGCGACGGACCACGTAATTTTGAACCATGGTCAAGTGACGTGGACGACTCCTAAACTGGCACCTCCCACTCCTAACTACCACACCACACCAACGGGAGGACGTTTCAGCTCTCGGAAGATTTAACGTGCATCGTTGCCCTACACGGCGGGTCTTTAGTGGTACTGGGCTCAAACTCGTGACAAAGCAAGCCACGATCCGATACCTATACCACTCGGCTACCGCAGCCATAAGATGCCGGTGGAGGATATCGATTCCGTATTGAACGCTCTAAGATATACACTCTTCTTCTTTATAAGTGTAACAACCTGTTACAGGTAAAATATACACTCAGGAACATTGAAAATAGCGGCCCAAGAAGGAAGCTAAGTACAATCGCGAAACTTTGCAAATAAGTACAGCGTAATGTGATATGCAAATGATCCAAGTTTTGTGCCAATACGCATGCTCATACACGCCGAGGTGGCGCTACAATCAGGAAAAGAGTGCTATATAAGCCAGCGCAAATTCGAAGATTCATAAACGTGACGATTACCCGCCGATTGTAGGAAGAATTTGGTAAGCGAAACATGCCGGGTAAACGTGCTAGAAGACATTTCTCACAGTTGAGCGGGTTTGAGAGAGACCTGATCATCGGGATGAAAACTGCAGGCTGGTCGACGCACCGTGTTGCTGGCTAGGTGGATTGTTCGGAGTGTGCCGTTAGAAAGTGTTGGGAGCAGTGGACACGAGAAGGTACCCACGCGCGGAAAACCGGGTCTGGAGCAACCAGGAAGACCACAAGGAGAGAGGATCGAAGGATCGTGCGGCAAGCACTTGTGGACCCCAGTGACTCGTTCAACGATACGCGCAGACGTAGGCGTAGCAATTGTTCCACAAACAATCTCCAGACACCTTGCAGAAGCAAATCTTAAATCCAAGCGCCCTTTCCGAGCATTTTTTTAACACCGGAAAATCGGTAACAGCGTCTACATTGGTGCCAAGATTCAGATTGCCAATGTCACAGGTGCCAATGTCACAGATTGGCAAAAGGTTGTATTTAGTGATGAATCCCGGTTTGTTTGGGGGGACAGATGATAACCGTGTACGGGTGTGGAAGCACCTTGGAGAGCGGTACAATTCCCCCTACACTGTTCTACGTCACACTGCCCGCACAGCTGGTGTAATGGTCTGGGAGGTAATAGCCTATGATAGTCGGTCCACTGTAATTGTGATGCGTGGAACTTTAACGGGTCAAAGTTACGTTAATGATATTCTTCGACCCCATGTAGGACCTTTCCTAAATGGTCTCCCAGGGGCAATTTTCGTCCACATACTGCAAGAGTTGCTCAAGACTTCTTACGTCATTTTCAGATTCTTCCAGGGCCGGACCCCTCTTCTGATTTGTCCCTTGTAGAGCACGTGTGGGATCAGCTAAAACGGCAGATGCCATCGTGTCACTCTGTACATGATTTAGAGTTGGCTGTTCAAGATTTGTGGGCCCATCTGCCTCAGGACAACATAAGGTGCCTAATCAACTCAATGTCGGACCGTGTGGCGGCATGTATTGCAGCTGGAGGTGGTCCATCGCTCTATTAAAGTTTCCCAGTATTTGCGTCGTTGCACACCCTGTATTCGTTCAATTGTCTTGTTTTTGAGATCAAGAGAATCTCTCATCTGTGTCATTATGTGTATTAAATTTCATTTCAATCCGATGCTTTCTTCTTGGGTCGCTATCTTCAATGTTCTTGAGTGTACTATAACGGTTCAATTATATTTAGGTGGGATGACTGTGCGGGCCAAAGTAGATGTTTAACTTTTTCCTCATGTTCATCAAACCATGATTGGACAAGTTCCACTCATGGATGGGTGCATTATCATCCTGAAAAATTACATCTCCAGCAGGAAACAAAACTTGCATCATTGGATGGACCTGGTCAGCTAAAATTTATCTTTAATCCCACCAATGATCCTTCCTTTCAGGGTTACGATTGGTCCTGCGGAAAAGCACACCATGGCTGCCCATTTCATAAAAATTCTCTTCCATGCTTGATAGTTGGAAGGAGACAATCACGATCCTACATACAATGCAGGTGTCCTCCAAACATGCACCCGACCTGTTGTAGAGAAAAGTATGAAAGAGAGAGAGAGACGATTGGTCAGAAAATATTACTTTCTTCCACTTATCAATCGACAAGGTTTTGTGAGTGTGACACCACTGCAGACAACGTTTGGCATTAACGTCTATGACAAGTAGTTTGTGAAAATTTCTGCTCTGCCGTAAATGTTCGGCTTATGAAATTACCTTCTAACTGTAATTGTTGACATTGGAGAATTCATATGCTGATTGAACTCTGCGGTCAATTTTGCTGCAGTTGTTCGCTTTTTAAACATTTAAATCCGTTTCAATAACCGTCGATTTCCTTCACTGAGATTCTCTTTGCACCCACTATTATGCTTTGCAATAGCGTAACGGAAAACATTAGGGCCCCCTGCGAACTCAGATTTTGGGCCTCAGGCCCAAATACGTACTTAGTGTCAGTCAAGCTTTGGTCTCCTAGAGCCCGGCCCCCGCAATGCGGGGGGTGCGTTACGTCACTGATTCTGACACATTGGCGGAAAGGAGAACATTTGGGCCCACCCAGCAAAGTCAGGTTTTGGGCCTCCAAGTTGGTTTTTACAAAGGGTACTTGGCGAAAGTCAAGCTTTGGGTCCTCTAGAAACCTTGCCCCCTCCCCCGCGAGGCGGGATTTGCAGGGGGTGCATGTTACGCTACTGATGCTTTCCCGAGCTTGTCTTGTCGCTCTATGTGTATGCTGTCATGAAATTAAGACACCTGTAACGCTTTTGCCACGCAGCTCTGATCGACATCTTTGTGGAAATAATCACCACACATGCAAAGACGCTTGTGCAACTTTGAATTATTGCGTACTACCATCTTGGAACACCTGTCGACCTTTGCCATCACGCGGGATTGTTTTCTCGCCACTAGCAGGATGTAATAAGATGCTAAAAGTGCCGCCCCCTAATGCCCGAGCAGAGAATGGGAGTACCAAGAAAAGATGCTTTGGTTGAGCGGTCACATAAAGGAACTCTCCTCTCTCAAACCACAGTTTTAATAATCTTTTGATAAGTTTAATAACTTCAATGTATAATATGTAAATAATAGCTGTGATGTAAATAAACTAAATATTTAAAATAATCAATATAACGCTACCTTTATTTATCTCAAACGTCACACACCGTACCTCTAGAAAAGCCTAAAGGTTGGGATGTTTCGCGCGTGCACATTTGCCCCTACTAGACGGGCTCCTAAACTTTGGCCTCTTTGAAAACCTATGAGGTCCGGCATTTTACACTTTTGAAAAAAAATCGAAAACTTGCAAATGTTCAATAAAGCTACCACATACAACCAGAATATATACATACATGTCTATTTATTAAAAAAAAGAAAAAACTGGCAGTTATTCTTTTATTTTAATACGTACGAAGGGCATTAAAAATGTCACTTTTATTTACAGGTGTACCAATTATTTTTTAACCCTCCGTATATTTTTAAGTAGAAATGGTACTGTGTGAACGAGGAATTCCAAGTAAGCCTTTGAAAGGTTTGTTGAATCCGCAACACGCCAGCCACGAATCCCTTACCATAACCTCTGTGACACAGTCGCCCGTAGAAGTCGAGTGACCATGATCCCGAACTCGTTGTCGAATCATGGGTTCTATCGAATCGTGGATTTGAGTCCAGCACCTCTAGAGGCCCGTCGTGTAGAGGAGCTGATTCATCTTATATCTGTCGAGGCACAAATCCTCCCGTTTGCGTGTTGTGGAAGTTCAAAGACGGAGTGCTAGCTCAAGTGTCGTTTTCGTCACTTGACACTCAAAATTACTCGATCCATCACCAATAGTGGCAGCGGTAGCCGAATGGTTATATTCTCAAAATCGTGGCTGGAATATCGTGGGTTTCGATTTCCTGGTGACACTGAAGACCCGTCGTGCAGAGGAGGCCGCTACACGTTAAATCTGCCGGAGTTCAATAGTTAAGAATTATATTTATGTTGCACGAGGGTTATTTTCGACGGACCTCGTAATTTTGAACCGGGGTCAAGTGAAGAGGATGTCAACTCTGCCCCCTTCTCCTAACTTTCGCGCCACACCAACGGTAGGACGTTTGAGCGTCGACACATTTAACGTGCATTGGCCCCCCTCGTCTCCGTGGATCTTCAACGGTACTGGGCTTGAACTCATCACAGGTCAACCAGCAGTCTATTACCTTGATTTCTAGGCTAACACGCCCACATCAGAGATTAAAGTCTTCCCGTTGACGAGGTGGGAAAATCAGGAGAGGAGTGGTGCTAACTCGGGTATCGTTATGAAAAACCTTCCTGCTGCTCTAACGTGCGACGAAATTTAAAATCAAATCAAAAAGGAACTAAAAGTGAGAGAGAAAGGATGAGGTGAAGAACGGACTGCAAGGATATTTTCAAACGGAAAATTAAATTTATCTACTTGTGCTTCGCCGTTATCTAGTTCCAAGCCTTACTGATATTTTTATATGAAAGCTTTGCTTATTTTAGGGAGCGTTCGTCAATTTAAAAAGCAAGTTTTCGGAGGGTGGGTCTACAATCTTTCTGGTGAGTCACACACAAATTTTGATTATTTAAATCAGATTATCTCAAACATTTTGGCCTCATAGATCCCTTGCCATGTTTTTTGGTTTGGGATTGACCCTGCTTATGTAATATTAAATTTTTACAAGTTTATCATCTTAATGTTTTTTCGATATCTGGTATAAATCTGTTTACTTTAAAATAATTAAATTTCTCACTATATTCAAGTATTGTTTAAAACTTAAGAAGCATATCTTAATTAATTAGATTAAAATTTAATTAATACACAATCTTGCCAGCAAACAAATACTTTTAATAGAAGGGATGGGCATACGATGCTTCAATAAAAAATTTCAACATTTGGAATCAATCTTTTCAGGTTTAACCCAAAATTTCCTCTGTTAGTAATGACTAGTTTTTTTCTCGACAACAAACACCCAGTTTCTGAAAATATTGCGAAAGTATAAGGCACATGCACCTGCAAATATCCACGCGATCAGTCAAATTTTGGGAAGTAATCTACGTGATATCAATGGGCTTTGTTGTGCATTTCGTAGCGTTTAGTTAATTTATAAAATTATTAGCGTAATGAATAATATAATATTGTTTTAAAACAATTTGCATCGTGTTTAACACATTTTATAAATATTTCCCCCCACTTTTCCTTCAGAAGTTCTTTCCTATAAATTTCAATATATTTATAAAAAATGAGAAATTTCATTTATGATTTCCTTTTGCTAAAACATTTTATTTTGAAATGGAGAGTTATATATACTGTTACGTAGATCCGAGGGTTCGAGGATTTTATGCAAAAACAATCACAAAGAGAAAATAATCAGTTCTTTAAGAGTGATGCGAATTTATTATCGAAAATCTAATCCTTTCAATACAGGATTCATCAGCAATATTCACAGGGTAAATATCCGAAGGTCTTCACACCTTCAACAGCAATCAAACGCAATAACAGTGTTTAAAAATACACGTAGGTAAAGATTATTCACATGCACAGCCAAGCTAATCGCTAGTCAAAACAATCCTCACTACTCGCTGTCTTAATCAAGACTCTTCCCGTACCGGCGAGCATCCTTTTTATATGCACGATAGAAACTTCTAGAAATATAACCGCTCGTGTCATTGAACGTGACACTAGTGGAGAGATCTACTACTTTCTAGAAGATTCCAGAGGGTTCCGAACTCGCCAACAAGGTCGCCAATGACGCCAAAATGATCGCCAAATTGACCACAATCTAGGTCGCCAAAAATGATGCCAACTTGGCTCTACCGCCAAGATTTCGCCAAGTTCTCATTGAATCGCCATTATAACGTAAGGGGTGGCATTGCTTGTGAATAGTACAATTTTAACATGAAATAAATATAATATAGAGTAATATAAATGCATTAAACACTGCTTAAATACAAATTATTTACACAAAATTCGTAACACTGCCCCCTCCTCAAAGACTGCACGTCCCGTACAGTACAATCCTTGAGTAAGAGGCATCTATTTACAGGCAAACTACTCACATAATAATCACATATAAAGTAACAAATGTATTCCACAGCATATACAATACAAATAAGTTAAAAGAACATGAAGAGATGTAAACATAAATTCCAGTATTAAAATAAGACTAAGGAATTAGAAAAGAAAGAAATAATTTACATTATTTACAAAATAATTAATGACCATGGTCTGAACTTAAGGATCTTATTCATCTTGGCCAAGATAAGGGGCTAGCCTATTGTAATGTATTACCTTCGATTTTGAGTGGGGTTATTTCTGTATCCGCACCACAACGTCATTCAGTCTTTTTAGGACTGTGTAAGGACCTTCCCAGTTCGTCTGTAGCTTCGGAGAGAGTCCTTTGCGACGTTTCGGATTCCATAACCACACTTTGTCGCCTTCGTGAAAGTCGTGTCCGGTTGCTCTTGCGTCATATCGGGTCTTCATCTTCTCGGAAGCCATGCCGATTCTTTCCCTAGCCAGATGATGCATTTCCTCCATCCGTATCTAGAGAGAGAGTTTCTCGATATACTCCTTAGGCGCCAAGGGTGCATCTGGTGGCCGGCTGAACAGAAGATCTGCAGGCAGACGAAGACCACGTCGAAGGAGCATCTGGGATGGGGAATAGCCGGTGATCTCATGAACGGCACTCCTGTAGGCAAGCAGGAAAAATGGCAATTTCCTGTTCCAGTCCTGTTTTGATTACTGGATACCAGGAGACAAAGGCTGTTCAGGATGGTTCGATTGAACCTCTCTACCATGCCGTCAGACTGAGGATGCAAAGCTGTCGTCCTGGTTTTGTCGATGGCGAGTATTTCGCACAGTCTCTTGCAAACTGCAGAATCGAAGTTTCTCTCTTGATCGGAGTGCAGTTGTAGAGGGACCCCGAATCGTGAGATCCAGTGTTGAACTAAAACCTCTGCAACAGTTGAAGCCTCTTGGTCGGGAATAGGATAGGCTTCAGGCCACTTAGTGAAGTAATCCATGACAACCAAGATGTTGTTGTTGTCATTTGACGATCTCGGAAGTGGACCTAGGATGTCAAAAGCTATTCGTTCGAAAGGCGCTCCCACATTATACAGCTGCAGTCTTCCTCTAGTGCGTTTTTTGAGACCTTTGCGTGCAGCAGAGGGATCACATATGCGACAACACTTTTCGACGTCACTCCGCACATTGTTCCAGTAGAAGCACTCACGAACTTTTTGTAAGGTTTTCATAACACCAAAATGACCTCCAGTTGGACTGCCATGGAGTTCCTTAAGAACTGTTGAAACTCTTGTCTTTGGGAGTATTAATTGCCACCTGGATGTTTTTCCATCGTCAGACTCCCATTTTCGATATAAAACACCATTTCTCAGATGGAGAGAGTTCCAAAGAGCCCAGTAACGCTTCGTTGTAGGATGAAAAGGGGCGATGTCTGGGCTTTTCGTCAGACGACACTTTGAATTCCATGATTGGTTTTATTTCCGGATCAGCCAGTTGATCTTTTCGGACGCTCTCATCACTCCACGGGTCCAATGCCGATGTTGATGGCGTCGTGACTTGGCGGACTACTGGATCTATCACACCAAATTTCTTTTCGTCTCTCAAGCTGTTTGAGAGATTCTTGCTGCTCTCCGAACAAAGTCTTTTCGAACGGACGTCTCCATTTTCATCTGATACTTTTCGGTTGCTACACACTTTCTTTGATTCTGTTACACTTGTACGACAAGGATCTTCTTGATTCACTCGAGGGAAGTTACTTCTTACATGCCCGGTTCTACCGCACCCCCAGCACTTAATGTTGTGATCTTCTTTATTTATTCGAGGGCAGCTACTTCTTAGATGCCCTGCTCCATCGCACCCCCAACACGTGATTCTACGTCTCCTCAGGTTCTACCGTTGAGCCATTAAATTTTGAATTTCCTTTCTCAGTTTCTCAATCTTCTTCCTCCATGTTGATTCACAGGGCGCATCTGTAGTCACTCTAGCTCCTCGGACGGAATGGCTGTCTCTGTAACTGGCTTCATTGGCGGCCTCAACTTTCAGGGCATATAACAGGGCAGATTTAAGATCTTGGACATCTGCCATTCTCACAGCCTTCTGGATTTCCCCATCTTTTAAGCCGTCCACGAAATACTGTAAGGAGATTGTTTCTCGCACAGTTGCTGGGTGGTCGAAGAAAGCCAAGTTGGCAAGCCTTTCTACTTCGGAGGCATACTCCTGCAAGCTTTCTCCGGTTTTCTGGAGTCTTGTTTTCATTTGCAGGCGTGCGTAGTCCTTGGAGTATTTTTGGCCGAACCGAAGATCCAGAACATTATATAGGGAGTTCAAATTTAGTCGCTCTGTGTCGGGAAGAGACTGCAGTATTTCGGCGGCTTCTCCTCTAAGAGATGCTGCTAGCTGACAAGCTTTGACCCCCTCAGTCCATCCATTGGCTTCCGAAATTATTGAAAATTGTGTTTTGTATACTTCCCAGTTGTTTTTTCCTTCATATGTAGACAGTTTTACTGAAACTGGTGAGGAAGTGTCAGAGGCAATGCAGAAGAAGGCACATGTACGGAAGAAACAGGGACAAACTTGCTTTCGTTCGTCGCATTTACGGAAGCTAGAAGCTTCTTTTCAAGATCTTCCACTCTCTGTGACATAAGGATACAATTTCCAGTCAATTCTTCTCTGATCGTTTCTATTTTCTCCTCTACTTTCTTTTCCATTTTTCTTCAACTACCACAAGCTTTTCTTCGACTTTCAATGCTATTTTCTCTTCCACGCTATCGATTTTCTTTTCTAAAGTATTTCGCAGATCTTCTTGACTTTTCTCCATTCTCTCCTTGGTCTCTTCTTGGCTTCTCTGCATATTCTCCATTCTCTCCTTTAACTCATTTTCAGTTTCTTCTTGGCTCTTCTGCATATCTTCCAGACCTTTCTGCGTTTCTTGTTGGCCTTTCTGCATTTCCTGCTTAGTTTCTTCTTGGCCGCTTTTCAAGGCATTTATGCCTTCCAACAGAGCCTTCAGTTGCTCATCCATCGCTCTTGTTATTGGCATAAAATCCCACCTCTGACACCAAACTGTTACGTAGATTCGAGGGTTCGAGGATTTTATGCAAAAACAATCACAAAGAAAAATAATCAGTTCTTTAAGAGTGATGCGAATTTATTATCGAAAATCCAATCCTTTCAATACAGGATTCATCAGCAATATTCACAGGGTAAATATCCGAAGGTCTTCACACATTCAACAGCAATCAAACACAATAACAGTGTTTAAAAATACCCGTAGGTAAAGATTATTCACAAGCACAGCCAAGCTAATCGCTAGTCAAAACAATCCTCACTACTCGCTGGCTTAATCAAGACTCTTCCCGTACCGGCGAGCATCCTTTTTATATGCGCGATAGTAATTTCTAGAAATATAACCGCTTGTGTCATTGAACGTGACACTAGTGGAGAGAGATCTACTACTTTCTAGAAGATTCCAGAGGGTTCCGAACTCGCCAACAAGGTCGCCAATGACGCCAAAATAGTCGCCAAAGTCGCCAAATTGACCACCAAATAGGTCGCCAAAAATTATGCCAACTTGGCTCTACCGCCAAGATTTCGCCAAGTTCTCATTGAATCGCCATTATAACGTAAGGGGTGCCATAGCTTGTGAATAGTACAATTTTAACATGAAATAAATATAACATAGAGTAATATAAATGCATTAAACACTTAAATAAAAATTATTTACACTATTTACACAAAATTCGTAACAATACTATAACTATAACATGCAATGAAAAAATACAATACAATACAATGAAAGAAACGAGACATTTCGAATCTTTATTTCAGTATGCGAGTCCACAATAGTCTTTTAGAATAGTATTTTATACACACAAAAAAAATTACGGTTATTTTTATACAGAAATGTAAACAAATACAGTACAGGAAATGAGTTCTTGTTTAGTACATGACTACTTCTCTGGAGTCTATTAATTTTAGTTTCTGAATTTTCCTTTTATTGTGATTCAAATTCATTTCACTATGTCTAAAACAGAATATTTGTTAACTTGTGAGTCTCAAAATCGAGCCTTAGTCTCAAAATCCAGTGCAATCTTCACGAAGCAGTTTCCTTTTCTCGTGTTTGTAAACACTTTTCTATTGTTGCAAAGCTGTAGTCTGGAAGATTAGTGTTCCATTTTTAAAAAACGTACTGGGAAATTGCCAACACTTCTACATGTGCGATTTTGTTCTTTGTTTATGTTCTCCCAAATTCCTTGAAAAACTTTTTTTCTAAGCGTCAAAAACTGGAATGATTTTTTTGAATTAAGAAATCAACGACTTTTTGTCACTTAGAGTTCGGAGTCTTTAAACGGAAGTATTCGAAAACGCCTCTTGCAAATGGGCATTTAATGCATACTTCTTTTTTGAACATTTGAAGTAAAACAGAAGACCGGTAAAAATCTGAATGAAATCTTTACGGCGTCATGTCCAGGTATTGCTTGTAGTCTCATTTAAATATATCATGTGAACTTTTCCGTCTCTTTAAGAAAGCTCTTGGAAGTGTCTTTAAGCTCGGTAGAATATTCTATCTATATTTACATTAAAAAATCAGGGGGTACATTGCTTTCAATCCCATCGTGTGATCACACATAAAATATTAGTTACTTGTTTTGCATAAATCATTCCGACTAAAAAATATTTTTATTAAAAAAAATGTTTTTTATTCCCCAAATGGAGCTCAATATCTCTCATTTTGTCAGTATTTGCTATAAGGTTATATTAAATAGTTTTCAGGTATATTATATCAAAAACATTGGTGAGACTTAATAACACTATCTCCAGAAATATCTTATACTAGTACTTTTTTATATATTTTTTCTTTTCAAAATCCTTTTCTTTTTCATAACTTTCTGTAGCATATTATATATAGGCTAGCTACTTCATTTCTGTTTGACCTTTCTCAATAAAAAAGTGAAACTTTTTTAAAATTAATACTGGAAAGATCATTTAATTCGTGAACTAGTGTAGGTGATAAGGTCTCATGAGCAGTTCCAGCAACAGTTGGTGAACCTAAGATCGTTAAGAAAGAACAGCTGATATTATAAAGTAGGAACTGTTCGAATCCAAACAGCCACTGAAGAGCAGCGCTGTAAGTAGTTGATGGTGTTCAGGCAGCGACTGATATGACCAAACTCGTGGTCCAAACAGCCACTGAAGAGTAGCGCTGTAAGTACACTTCATGGTATTCAGGCAGTGACTGATATAACTAATCTTGTAGGCCAAACAGCCACTAAAAGGCAGCCCTGTAAGTAGAGTTGATGGTGTCCAGGCTGTGACTGATGCGACTAAACTTGTAGTCCAAACAGCCACTGTAGAGCAGTGCTGTAAGTGCACTTGATGGTGTCTAGGCTGTGACTAATGTGACTTAACTTGTAGTCCAAACAGCCACTGAAGGGCAGCGCTGTAAGTCGAGTTGATGGTCTTCAGGCAGTGACTGATATGACTAAACTTGTAGTCCAAGCAGCCACTGAAAAGTAGCGCTGTAAGTGCACTTGATGGTGTTCAGGTAGCGACTGATATGACGAAACTCGTGCTCCAAACAGTCGCTGACCTGATTAGATGCTGATATGACTACTGTGGAGCTCCAAATAGTTAATGATGGTTAAAATTCATAGGTCCAAACAGCATCTACAGAGCAAGTGTGAATTATCTCCTCCTCTTGACATCTAAAAGGAAAATATTTTATTTAAAAAATAATTTTTTAATTCGTATGTATACAAAAATGATAAATTGAATGAATGAATCGTGATATAAATGTGGGAGACAACAAGGGGTCCAAGACGTTTGTCTTACTTCACATTTATTTTAAAATTAAACAAATTAATTAAAAAAGGTAGCTATTTTAACAGATAAGTTTGACGATGATATGCAGAAGGTAACGCCTGCTCGCGCACCTCTCGCGTTCTCTCCGCTGCTTCTCTCTTCAAATTTTTGTTCTACTTTTACTAGTTCAAAAGTTTCCACAGTTTCAGTTCTCATAGTTTCAGTTTTTGTTTCACTTAGCTGCGCCTGCGCGCGAAGACTGTGTTTTGCTTTTGGCTGCATACCACATACATTAAAATTACAGATCATTTAAAAAATAAATCTTGAAATTTAAATTAGCCAGAAAGATGTAAGATAAATGCCATGTACTTCAGGTGCAATTTTGATTTTTGAGAAAGAGTTCATGGTTTTACTTAGTTGTTACTCATATTTTGTTTTTATAGATTCTTTAAACGAAATATCCATTTCTTTGTAACATTACTTTTATGTTTTAAAAAATAATTGAAATGTCTTACATATGCTTTAAAACTATTTTTACTATAACATTAGGTAAATTTTGGTAAAAATAGATGTCCACGAATATTTTTTATATTCCCATATTAATAGTTTTAGAGTCGTTTATTCTCATTTCATCAGCTAACAGAAAAAATTCTGAAATAATTTTAGACAGATGTTCTGTACGTACGTGCTCGATGGTATCTTTTTGCGGGGGCCAATGTCATCAAGGGAGGGGGAAGGGGCCTACCCAAAATAGGTGAGGGGGCGCCCGTGGGAGTCCAGGGAGCGCCTCACCCCCAATCATATTCTGTGCACCGTGAGGCGGTGACAACGAAGCCCCTTTGGAGTGGGGCTTTGGTAGTCACAGTAGGCACAATCAAACTGTAGAAAGAAAGAAAAAAAGTTATTTTTTAAAGAAAAAAGTAAGCAAAGAGTAAAAAGCACATCCAAAGGATGATTACAAACAAGTTAGGAGATAAATTAAAAGGAAAACAGAAGAATTAAAAGATTTGTGTATGTGTGTGAGTGTGATTGGAAAAGTTTTCAATTTTCCTGATATTTATAATAATTCCTTTGTTTTCTGTTTCATTTGATTCGTGACGTGTGAAAGAGTTATATAAAATCGTAGGTATTTATATTTAGAGACATTATTTATATTCATATTTTAAGTTGTTTTTCATTTAATAAATAAAAAAAAATTGTCTCATAATAAATAAATAAATATATATTGTCTCATTTTGGAAACAATTTTTTTTCTCTTTCTAATTTGAAAAAATAACTGCAAGGTATTATTTCAGGTATTTGTACGCGACCGTTTGAAAAAGTTAATTTTGAGTGTGTATTAAAAACAAAATTAAACTCAGTGGCGCAAAAGCCGATGAAGGGACAAGACCTACTTTGTCCCAGTTTAGAGTATGAGCCGATGTTCCGGTCAGGCGGTCAGTCTGACGCCTCCCCCCACCCCATAGCCTTGTTCACAAGAAAATTTGGTACTTATTTTATCGCCCGTTGAAATGATGAAAAGGTGAGTCGACCTTGCCCTGCGTGGGGTTCAAACCTCGGCTTTGTGGTGTGGAAGCGCCATACGCTTTAGCACGGTCTTTCTCGGCAACTGGGCTTCGTACCCAGTTAATAAGAAAAGTAAAACAAAATTTTAGAATTTTGTAAATTTAGTGTCGTGTGCTTTTAATTTTAGATTGAAGATAACACTTGAAAGAGAAGTATTAACTTCTGAAAAAGGAAAAAATTGAATTAAGGGCAGAGAAAAGAGAAAGATTTCCACTTGTGTGTTGTGACGCGCGTGCTAAATGACAATGTCCAAAGACGCTCTATGAATATAATATCTTTATGAATATAATATCTCTTAATTTTTTTAACCTTTATCGCTGAAACCTTTTTTCTTTCCCTCTCTCTTTGTTTTTATCATGCCTTATGATTGTTGAATCAGGAATTGCCATAATTTTCTAAATCTTCATAACAGAAAAATGTACTAATATTGTGTCTTTTATAGCTGTCGTTCCCAATCCTCGGGCAACGGACCGACACCGGTTCGTTCATCAAGTGGTACCGGGCCGCCCAAGGAACATTAAATTATTTCCATTTTATTTAGAGTGGTGTATTTTTCTTGCGGGTTCGTGTGACTCTCAATGGAAATCATTTTGTATTGCATGTTAAATCACTTTATATTAATTTTTTGAAGAAATTTTTTAATTCTGAAGTCAGATTTAAATACAATTAAATTAAAATTATTAAATCAAAAACCTCTAAAATATAAGCAGTCGACGTCCTACCTTCAATGGGCCGTGGTAAAATTATCAAACGTTGACTGGTCCGCAGTGATGAAAAGTTTGGAGAGTACCGTTTTAGAATATCCCTCCCCCTCTCGCGTCTTTAATGGGAAAAAGAATGGATTGAAATCTGATAGAAAAAAACGATGAATATTTTACTTACTGAAGTCATGGGCTCCATTTTGACTTCCTCAGAAGTGGATACAGGTTCATCCTCGAATTCCTGGTAGGGAATGGAGGAGCCACGAAAGCCCCTGAAAATAAATAATTTATTTTATCCTCGAATTCCTGGTAGGGAATGGAGGAACCACGAAAGCCCCTGAAAATAAATAATTTATTTTTGACAAAGTTTTGTATTGATAAAACGCTGTTTTGTAGTTTTTATTTTTACGAAATCTATGTGTACATAAAAGTATTGCAAAACGTTTCATTTATTAACTTTAAAATCCTATATGTAATTAAAACTACGCCGATGTAGTTTAATTTTCCCACCTTTAGAATATTTTTAAAAACTTATAATTTCCATTCTCTATTTTTCTTTTCTATTCTTTTTAGGCGTGGCCTAGTGCTTAAGGTCTCGGACTCGTGATTAGCGTATCATGAGTTCGAGTCATGGAGCAAATGAAGACCCACCGTGCAGAGATGGCCGATGTACGTTAGATTCGCCGAGGTTTAAACGTCCTACCAATGATGTGGAGAAGGGGGTGCCAGCTCAGGTGCTGTCCTTGTCTTTTGACGATGGTTCAAAATGACAAGGTCCGTTGCCAGTAGACCTAGGGCAACTTTTGTAGCGCGACGTTAATATAACTATCAACTCCAGTACAATTGAAGATTGAGTGGGGAGTTTTATGTACTTTAAATAACTTAAATTAGGTTATGGGACATTACCTGCGAATTGTACACTTATACGATTGTGAATGATGTCACAGAACAAACAAATCAGAATTTACTTTAATGGATATTCCTTCCTAATCTGTCAAGTACCATTTATTTGTAGTGTAAATTAATATCGTGCCAATAATGTACGAGAAATTACAGGTACCGAACATTTTAATTTAAAATACAAATTTGTGCCGATAATTGTAATTTTAAGTACATACTATATTTAATTAAATATATTCAAACGGAATGAAAAAAATAAACCGAACAACAATTGATTAAAAAAATAAGGAACGTATATGTATAACCTCGATTTTTTTAAATAGTTATCAGCAATATAATTATGAAGAGATTAAACTTTAATTGGTTGCAATTTCTGGAAAGTCAATGTACACAATTAGTGTTTCTACGCAAACTATAGTGTATTGTAATGTACAATTCTTATTAATTTTCTCGTGATTTCTATTAATTGGGATGTTAATCGAGTATTGTATATGAATGTACCACTAGTTACTAAAACGAATAGTGTGCTTTATTTAAAAGGAAAAAAAAAATACTCACAATTTGGCTTTCAGCCAGGCTTTCAACTTGAAATGCATTTCCCCACAGAAGGATATTTTTCAAAAGGGAAAAACTTTATATATCGTAAAGTAACGCTTTTAAAACACAAATCGCATACAAACTTCAACACAAATGACGAAAATTCATTAATTATAAAAGTTCTGTTACAAAAATGCATTGTTTGCAACACTATTCACTTTTCAACAATGATCTCGGAAGATATAACAAGCGTTGAATGACATTGTTAAATAATATATCTAAATTTTCCTGTTTAATTATTGTAAATAATCAGAACACATAAGGCTCATAGTATAGCTTAAGCAATAAGTAATTTAAAAGGGGCTTGGAAAAATTCTTTTTCTGATGCGTACGATAATTTAATTTATATTGGTCGGCACAAATATTAGGAGTTTGTTAAAGAAGTACTTTTTGAAAAGGTTCAGAAAACTATTAAATAAAGTCAATCTTATAATGATACACATATTTAAGCATATGTATGAGGTGGTATAATGTAATATATAAAGTCATTGTAAACATAAGATTATAAGTTGAAGGCCCGATTCTGACATACACTTTTGTGTTGTATGTTACAGTGGAAGCGCGATATGCTACCACTCAGCCACAGGGTTTTTAATGTTTCACATAAAATGGACAATGAAATGATTGAATCTGAATTTCGCTCCAAAAACAAAAATCTCTTACAATTTATTGCAAAAAAAATCGATTTTTCATTTACTTTATATTGCAATTAAAATAACCTTATATTGATTTGGTACACAAATGTTCCTTTTATATTCAATTGCTTTTTTAAATTGCATCTTTCTGCACCATGTGGTTATGTGCGTGACTTTAAAAAAGGATCATAGAAATTGGAATAAAAAGGGTTTCCTTCAAAATGTTCTCCCGGTATTTTTTTCAAATTCTAACCGAAATTTAAGACCTATCTATTTTAGCATAAGATTTCAATAAAATACCTTCACTTCTTAGCAAAAATATGAGAATAATTTTTTCTATTATTTAAACCCCAAAAGAACTGCGTCCTTTTTTTTTAAGTTCCAAATTGTGGTTTACTGAGAGCAATATAGTTATATACGAAGGTCGAGTCAAGGGCACAATGCAATCCATGAAGTTGAATGATTATGAATCGAACCCCGAGAGAGAGAGAGATGTAACGTATTCATTGGGAACAGACATTTTGTTCGTAATATCGGGGTCCAAACAAAATACACATTTTTTGCACTTCCCTTTTTGAACTTTTATAATAAGCAACCACACAAAAAATATCCATAGTTAGAAATTACACGTTTTTTTATTCAGAGAGAGCCAAAAGTACTATAAATGAGTTATTACGCACCAGTTAATCGGAAATTTTAAAACACTGATTAATGGATGTTTGGCAGTCATTTTGATTCTGATCTGACTAATAGACTCCAAAGAGTTCTCTTTTCGACTTTACGCAGAGAAGAAAAAATTGCGTCATTTACATCTGGCTGTGAGAAGTATTTCTTCAGAGTTTTCAAGCAATGTAAAGCATTAGAAAATGTAACAGTTTTGACAGGAGTTTCGGTACCAATTTCTGCATCATAATCGCCACTCATTGGCTCTGACAAATCAATTTCCTGAACTTCAATTGCACAAATAGGCAGTCCGTCATCAAAAGTAACAAAATTGTTAAAATCTTAAAATGTCTCGTGTTGTGGAGTGGGATGGGATAAGAAAGGAATTCCCTGACCTCTATTCCAAATTCATTGCACTCCTGACTCATCTGCACCTCTAAAGTCTAATAATGGTTTGCACCCCTTCCCGTGAAAATTTGCTGCCCACAAGAAAAGTCCTTTTTCTGATCTGGGCAGAAAATACATCATTTGAAAAGAATCTATTTTTTTCTAATACAGGCTATTAAAAAAATGTTTCAACTGTTGAAATAATTCGTTAAATAGGGAGGGGGGGATTGCTTTCATTTTAATCGGGGAAAGAGAAAAATTCTTTAAATAAGGATTCGACTGTATTTCGAAACAAGTATTTTAAATTACTTCTGGTTTTGACCTCCAACTTTCTTTATTTACACCATGCAATGAACTCAAAAGCTAGGGTGTGCCTCTTTTAGTCAGGAAGTTCTGTGAGAGCCGAATACTTATTGTTCAACAAATTACCTCCAAGAACCGCAACCTCTTCACGTTTCCTGCGACTACGAAATTATTCGGTGATGCCAAATATGTCGTTTGACGCCTGCATCAAGTGTCAAATCTCATGAAAGAATATTTAAGATAGTCTGGTTCATATAAAAAGATTTCTCAAGACAGGTTATCGTTTATCTACAGCGCAGAACAAACGTTTTCTTTCTGGATAAGAGCTGGTGTCGAGAGTAATATGGAATATACGGAAATTGAATTAGGCGGGAAGATGACACACTGCATAATAAAGACGAAGGATCGTGGTTATCAGGTATTAAAAAGGAGTTCTTTGAGAGGAAGTAGGTTTATGCATAACATATACTGCTAGTACAGGTAGTTGCTTAATAGGATTAATTTTTCGATGCTTTATACAGAATAAGGTTTAATTTAGAGATAATGTTTCCGACATGGTTATGTTTTATTCTGACGTTGTTTCTGGAATAATGTTTTTGAATTCTAATAGATATAAGTAAAGAAACAGAAATATTAAAGACAGGATGTGAGATTTTTTTTATCTTTTTAAATGAAAAATATCTTACATTTTTTAAGTATTTGGATTTTTAAAAACTATAAATTTATAATAGAATCTCTGAAAGAGATACGAATTTCTTCTAAAAAATTTTACTTAAAAATGGGTCAATAAATATTACAAAACGCAATAAAAACTATAAACCAGTAATATAAAAAATTTTTTAATCGATTCCTACTTAGTTCAACAGAGAAAAATTTTATTTTAATAACATTTTATTAAATTTTATATAAATATGTATAAGGGGTGATCAAATGAAAAGGTACGAAACGACACGGTAAGTACAAATGTAGACTTTATTCAAAATGTACAGCATAGGCTTGAGCACGACGATCCCACTGATGAACAAGCCGCAGGATTCCTCTTGTTCCCAGGATTCCTGTGGCTGTGACGAGACCCAGTCCTTCACAGTGTCCTTGAATACGTCGTCCGAGTTGAAGCGCTTCCCTTTCAGATGTTTTTTCAGTAGATCAAACACATGGAAATCGCAGGGCGACATGTCCGGACTATAGGGCGGATGGTCCAACGTCTCCCATTTGAACTTGTCCAGTTCCATTTGTGTGACTCTGGAGACGTGTGGACGCGCGTTATCATGGAGCAAAACCACACCCTCCGTGAGCAGCCCCGGTTTTTTGTTCTTGATGGACCTGCGTAGGCGTCGGAGTGTCTCACAGTATACATCGGAGTTAATGCTTTTTCTGTGCTCGAGGAATTCCACAAGTAGCGGACCTTGAACGTCGAAAAAGACAGTGAGCAACACCTTGCCTGCCGACTTCCCAGCTCTGAACTTTTTAGAGGAAGGTGACGATGCCTGCTTCCACTGCATGCTGAACCGCTTTGTCTCTGGCTCGTAGTGATGGCACCAGGTCTCATCAACTGTGACGATCCGCTTCATGAAAGCGGGTTCTTCGTGATATCGAAACAGATGTTGCAGTGCTAGTCCCATACACAGTTCCTTTTTCTGGTCGGGTGAGCTGCTTCGGAACCCAAGCGGCACACACCTTCCGAAACCGCAACCTGTCGTGAACAATTGTCCACACGGTTCCATAGCTGACATCCACCTTCATCACCAATATTCGCAATGTGACACGCCGATCACTTCTCACTAGGTCGTCCACCTTGTCGATGAGATCGCTCGTGATGACAGTGTTTGCCTGGCCTGGTCTCTGGTCATCACCCACACTCTCACGGCCTGCACGAAAACGGGCACTCCATTTTCTGACAGGCTTGTCAGAGACACATTTCTCCCCGTAAACGGTCACCATCCACCGATGAATAGCTGCCGGTTTCCCACCTTCCGCTGTCAGAAATCGAATAACACTTCACTGCTCATCGAATTTTGCAACGCAAACGCCATCCTGTCCTCATACGGACTGCCGCATCATTTGGACGCCGCTTTTTATAAGAGCCTTTGCTCTCTCCAAGGCATGCGGGCGCCCGCGCATGATCCGATCCTAGTCAGAACCTCCAATGGCATCCCGAGAGATGTCTCGCTACATTCTCTCATGGCGGAATATGCAAATATTTAACTGTTTCATTTTTATGTCGTTTCGTACCTTTTCATTTGATCATCCCTTGTATATACATATGAAAGAATCACAATATTAAGTGGCACATTTTTTTCTCCCACATAAAACACTAAAATGAATCAAATTTAATGAGTGAATTAATATTTGAAAAAACTGTATTGACATCAACTGCCCTCCACTACAAGTTTAAAAAATGTATTTGAATTTGAGTGGATGAATAAAAAGTATTTTATTAACGATTGAAATTTTGAACAATATATATAAACATATATAGGGAAAATGTGAACTAATAATAGGAATTAAAAAATAGTATACATATTTATCATCGGCGTTAACATAAATTTCTTCTAAAATTTAAGCTCATTTTTTAGTTTAGACGAAAATATTATTTGGAATGCTATATAAGATTCAATGGGGAAAAAATTAGAAGGTTGCCTATTTTGTTTCGTAAACGAAATTTATCTCATTATTTTTTTCTTAGAAAAGATATTGCTACGAATTTTATGTAATTAATACTTGAATTAGGGTAAATGATTGGTATCTGGAGATTTAATGCATTAATATTACTTTCTATTGTGTTTATTTTATGAAAAAAATTATAATATTTGCTAGCAACCCTGCCTCTTACATTATAATGGCCTTTTGATGGAATCTTGGCGAAATATTGGCAAAACAGCCAAGTTGACATAATTTTTAGTGACCAGTTTGGGCAAAATGGCTATCAAATGGATGCTTCTGGAAATTATTGGAGAACTCTATAAACATCACGATCTATGATGTAAGTGGATTTTTCGAGAAAGAGCTAGAAGGCAGCCGCGCAGACTATAAATAGCAGTCACTCGCTGAGTAATATTTTGGTTGTTTGAGATTTCACTAGCAAGTAGTTGCTTGGTAATAAACCTTACCTACTTTTGCTCTTTTAGACACTGCTAGTTGTGTCTGAACGCTGTAGAAGATGAAAAAAACCTCCTGGAAATTACTGGGGGAATTTTAAGTCTGTCTCCAGTATTTTTAAGCATTGTTTCTTGACAATAAATTTTCCTTTTTCTTAAAGAACTGTTTTGCTCTTTGAGACTGATAGCGTAAAATTCTCGAAGCCCGATCTAAGTAACAAAATATATATATATATATATATATATATATATATATATATATATATATATATATATAAATTTATATATATATATATATATATGTGTGTGTGTGTGTGTGTGTGTGTGCGCGAGTGGTTGTCGCGACACGGCGGTCACGGGTTTGGGAGGGTTTGAGAGAGAAGCACAAATATGATCTCTCTTAGAATAAATAATTTTATTCAACTTTTAATGACAGATTTAGTAAACACCAATAATATATTTGAAATATCCATTTATGAATAACTGACAGAAGACTAAAACTGCAATCTAGACAACAGGAAGCAGGGAAATGCTTGTTTGTGGGAAAAATCTACTTAAAAATGTCTGAAATTAAAAAGGATACTGCCATAAATATAAATTAGTGAAAAATTCATTTTAATCCTATCCTACTAATATTATAAATGCGAATGTAAGTTTGTTTGTTACATTTCCACGCGAAAACTACTTAACCAATCATCATGAAACTTTGTACGCAAATTTTTGGAGGTATTACAAGTAACATAGGATACTTTTTATTAAAAAAATCATTTTTCACGTTCCCTTCTAATATTATAAATGTGAATGTAAGTTTGTTTGTATATAATTGCCATATAAATATATCTTTATATATAAAAATCTTCTGTGCGCGTGTATGTGACTAAATTTCTCCTAAACTACTGGACCGATTTTGATGAAATTTTTTGTGTGGGTTCAAGTGGTTTCGAGAATGGTTTAGATTCACAATTCGGTTTGATATCGCAATTAGTGAAAAAGATATTAATTAAAAACATGAAAACATACAACTCAATATATTCACCTGCATTGTTGTAACAACGTTGTTATAAAAATGACGTAAGTTGGCGTTGAAAATCGATTTTCAGCCAAACTAGCCAAACTGGGTTTTTATTGTTACAAAAATGCAGAGGGATCATGCTTTTAGCGATTTTAATTAATATCTTTTCAAATAATCTTTATATATGTAATTCTTCTGTGCGTGTGTATGTGACTGAACTCCTATTAAATGGCTGGACCGATTTTGATAACATTTTTTGTGTGGGCTCAAGTGGATTCGAGAATGAGTGGATTTTGAATTCGAGATTCAAAATTCAGTCCAATATCACATTTAGTTAAAAAGATATTAATTAAAAACCTTAAAACGATAATTGTTTTCTCCTTGTGTGCTGTTTCTTCTGCTAATGTGCTGCAAGAAAAAAAAAAAAGAAAAGAGGATGGAATTTTCTGATATTTTCGCCGCTTCTAAAATTGCAATCTAATTTTTCTATCAAAATCAGTCAAAAAAAAATTACAGCATCGGAAAGATTATTCATTTCGACACGATACGGCATATATCTTTATATATATAATTCTTCTGTGCGTGTGTATGTGAATAAACTCCGCCTAAACGGCTGGACCGATTTGGATGATGTTTTTTGTGTGGGTTCAAGTGGATTCGAGAGTGATTTGGATTCACAATTCTGTCCGATATCGCAATTAGTTAAAAATGCCCCAAAATTATACAAGGGCACGCAATTGTTCATAAAAAATCGTGGGCAATATTCTTGAGGTCACTATTTTGAGCAGCAAACTTCTAGGTGAAGTTAGGGCTGCGGTAGCCCAGTGGTTAGGGTATCGGACCATGGCAGATATGTCATGAGTTCGAGCCCAGTACCACTAAAGACCCGCCGTGTAGGGCAGCGATGCACGTTAAATCTGTCGAGAGCTGAAACGTCCTCCCGTTGGTGTGGTGTGGTAGTTAGGAGAGGGGTGCCAGCTCAAGTGTCGTCCACCTCACTTGACCATGGTTCAAAATTACGTGGTCCGTCGCCAAAAGCCCTCGTGTAGCTGAACAGTGCGACGTTAATATTCAATCAATCAATCAATATAGGTGAAGTTGTACTTCTACCACGCACAGATCCCAATGATTCTTTCAGACTCATCTACCCATTCAAATGTTTGCAATTTCCAATTCGCTTGTTATTTGCTATGACCATTAATAAGCCACAAGGTCAAACAATGACAATTTGTGGCTTAGATTTTGAAACTACCAATTATATGTTGCAAGTCCGGGGTTTGGCAAACGATCGCATTTGCTTGTTTATACCCCTCAAGGATTAACCAAAAACACTGTACTTTCAATGCCGTTACGATAAATTTATTTTTTGTGCATTAAAAAATATACCTGTTATGAAAATAGCTCGAGTTATATATTTTTTACCCTTTAATCAAAACAAGTTTAAGTTGTGACGGTCTCACGCGTTTTTTCATTAACATGTCTTTTTGGGTTCTTTGGGGCCAGAATAAATGGCAATTCTTTTCCAACTATTATAAATCCGAATACAAGTTTGTTTGTTACACTTTCACGCGAAAACTACTTAACCAATCATCATGAAACTTGGTACACATATTCTCTTGGAGGTATTAAAAGTAACATAGGATACTTTTTATTAAAAAAATCATTTTTCACGTTCTCTAGTAATATTATGAATGCGAATTAAGTTTGTTACACTTTCAGGCGAAAACTATAACACGCGAAAACGAAAGATAAACAATAAATAATTGACTATAGTTTTAGCTATTTGGAATTTTTCTATATTTATTGTTATTTTCTTCTGTCATTTCTATATGCATTATAAAACTATTAGAATTTAGACGTTAGGTGACATTTTTGTGGTTAGATGCCACTTCTTTACACGCCGGAACAATCGCAGGCGATAATCTTTAAAAATAATTTTAATTTTTTACTGGAACAAAAATAAAAATGTTTTTTTAATTTTATTTTGGAATATATAAGCCTATTGAAAAAAAATGTATCAAATACATCACTGATCCCCATTTCCCATTCATTGAAAAAAAGTATATGCTTATTGAGTTTTATGTGTCACATTTAATTTCCCAACGTACATATTCCAGACTCTTAAGCAGTTAATCATTTCTCAGATAAGATAGTCCAAACATAACATTCCAATTCCAGCTCATTAATTGTTATGATTGTCGCATAAACTTTTCTCTCTCTCTCTCTCAACACCGTTTTACTCTCCAACGGAAACTTAATCTATAAAATGATGACTTAGCAATTCTGGAAAGAAGTATATAATACAATTTATAAAATAGGGGCAGTTGGCGAGAGTTTTGTCTCTCAGTTAAGATGATATTTCATAAATAAGCAGCGTGAATATTAACGACTTTTTTGTTTTGCACTTACTAAAGTGAATATTTAAAACGTCGACACACAGAGAGTTATGGATTGATTACAAGCATTTGTGCCAAATATATGCAATACTTCTTTTTCAATGCAAATAGGAATGCAGCCCTATTTCATGTATCATGTTTTAAAAAGAACGGATAGCGGATTTTGCTTTCATTCACTTTTCCAAGTGCAAAAATTGACCTATTAGTAGACTTGAAAGAACTTTGAACACGCTTTTTTTTTTTTTTTCATTCTTTTTAAATTACATACGACTCTCTAGAAACATTTTCTCTTACAGAAATAGCGAAAATGAGTGCATTGATAATGTGCATTTTTTTTATAACGAAACTACATGTATCATTTCAGTTTGTATTGTAAAGAAAACAATGTGAACTCAAGTTTTAACGCAACAGTTAGATACTTCGTACGTGTAACAGTTTCGAAGATTTCGTGATTCTCTGTCTTTTCTGTCTGTCGTGATTTTTGCAGGCTCTGTTCTTTAAAAATGCCTCAGAAGCGGAAATCTGGTCTATCTAAAAATTCGTCGCGGGCCCGTGCAGCAAAAGTTGCACGAAATCAAGAATCTTCGGTTCACACAGAGCTGAGAAGACAACAGCAAGCACTGAGACAAAGTATTTTGAGAGCAGCTGAAACGCCTCTTCAGGCACGAGTTCGTCCAGAAACACAAGCTGAGCTGCAGACAGTTAGAAGAGCTATAGAAACGCCAGAACAATCGCAGGCGAGAAAAATTCATAATGAAGAAATGCAGAGCTCGCCTCGTTGAAATTTCATACGTAAAGATTAGTCTGTATTTAATGGTACTGGGTTTCAGTAGGATGCTTCAATTGAATATCATAATCATCCTTTAATTGTTATTGACTCAATGAATAAAAAATGTGAACACGCGTTAGAAGTTAACTTCTTTGGCTTACATGTATTGAATTGTATAATAAGGTTTTATATTGAAGTAATCTTATATATAATTAACAAATTTATTATTATCATTATTATTTCAAACTGTATTTTAAAAAAATAATTAGGATGGAAAAGGTATAAGTATAGACAAAATTTTCATTTTCAATACATAATACAAAATTTTTTTTATTGTATGTATTTTGAGAAAAGTATCATCATTATTAGTCTATTTCCATTATGCTTATGGGTGCTTCAGTACATACTTTTGTTATCAAAGGCTTGGGGTAACTAAAGTAAGAAATGTAGGTTTTGCACTCAATACCGCTTAAATATCTCGAAAAGACTACATCAATCGTAGTATTTGATTTTGTCGTTGATATTATTCTGTTGTTTTGTAGAGATAAGGTGAAATTGTCTTTTAAAAATTCAATCAGTTGTAGAGATTTATCTAAAGCAAAATTGACATTAAAATCTCCACTTAAAATCATAGGTATTTTATCATAATTTTTATTAAGTAAAGCAGAACCTCTTGATGTGTGTATGGTAATAATGATCGATGAAGGAACTCAATAATGTCATCCAACTTTTGTTAGGAGTAATATGTACTGCTACAATTATAATTTTTTGTACAATTATAATTTTGTGTCCATTATCTATTACGCATTCAGCCAAGCACCAATCCCCCACTGAAGATTGTATGGTACCATAAACATCGGATTGACTGACAGAACATTCCATGGATGGAGTTATAATGTTAACAGCATCGCTAGAATTTTGATATATCGCAACTCCTCCTGCTCTCGTATTTGGTCGTTTATACTTCACAATGCAGTTGAAATTTGGGATAGATATTACACTTTCATTGCACCGCCAAGTTTCTGATAAAACTAAAATATTTGAATTTCTTATTACTGAATCTTGTAAGTCTACAGCGTGAGCTGTAAGACTTTGGCAATTAAAAGTAAAAAGCGATAAACCTTGTCTGTTCGTTATGAAATTAATCAAAAATCTTCATTGACAGTTTGTGGTTTGTTCAATGAAAGTCGTTTAAACTCCTCTTGCAAATCAATTGTTGATGACGATCGTCTTCGAAAATGGTAAAATGTTTTATCATTATTTTTTGTCGTAATATTTATAATCCTTCAATACTCGTTACACGTGATAATGCAACGTATAATAATGATTGAGAGTGACGTCGATCGTATTCGTAAACAATTTCTGAGTATGTGTTGCCTTGAGATTTATGAATTGTTGTAGCACATGCACACACCAACGGAACGTGCGTACGCTTATGCATACATTTGTAAAGAATTCCTTAAAGAAGTTAAATCAGGTAAAAAAATATGAAATTTAAAAAAAAATCAAAACGCATGGAACACGTTTTTAAATTTTTTAAAAACTATACTCATTTTTTTCTCACCAATTTTTTTTATATGATTTTAGTTCTAAGTTACATAGAGCCAGTAAAAATTTGGGGCATGTTTGTAAAAAATTTTGCTGCCCACTGTAGTCTTAAAATACAAATTAATGAAGCACTATATAACACTTTCACACCAATCAAATTAATTACACCAAAGCATATATATGATTTAAAAACTCACTTCTTAAACTGGATTTAGAAATTCCATTCCATTGAAAATTTAGTAAACACAATCTTTTATTGCCAAACTATTGGAAGAAATGTTGTGTTGCCACTAAATTTTAAAACAATAGATTGTTTGTATTATTTCCTTAAAAGAATTTTAAAACTGTATATCCAACAAACTCTCCTTAAACTAATTTTTGACAGATTTTGAACCTTTTAAATGCCTACTTCAGCTAGATTAAAGATTCACTTCCGATTTTTTTAAATTCATAAAATTGATTGTATTTTGACTTCTAGGTAACGTAAAAACAAAACAAAGTATGTATCGCAAAGCTAAAAGAGGAAAGGCTTGTTAAAGTTGCTGTTGAATGAGGAGAGGGGGTGGGTGCTAGCTCAGGGCTAATAGACGAAAAACACAAAAGAAATTTTAAAAGCCGTAATTTTTAATCTATTTTTTCAATCTTTGAACAGATTACGGATAATACTATTCTACATATGGAAAAAAAAGTTTCGTTAGATTATTTTTATAAATAATGAAGTTGTTAAATATTTAATTAAAATTTTGAGTATTTTTTGAAAAATCGCAAAAAAAAAAAAGATTTCGTCATTTTTTTTATGACTGATTCTAAAAGAGAAAAGCATGAACTTGTTTAGAATAAAATATCAATTCATTAACTCGTAAGGAAACTTAAAGGGAATGATTTAAAAACCATTTTTATAAAAGCGTATTTTAAAAAAAATCGTAAAAAATAGAAAATATCATTATTTTGTTAAAAAAAATACCACATCGTGGCGAAAAGAATGATCTTTCGGATTCTGTAATTTTTTTTTTGTCTAAGATAGTATGAATTAGATGGCGTTTTTTAAAACGAGGGGAAAATTCGGAACTTCATTCATTTCTACCTTACGTTCATCGCTAACCGTAACTGGTAACGCGTAACGGACATTTCTCCCTACCGTGCCATAAGAAGTTAATTTCAAAATGTCAGTATTGTGATGCTTTCAAATGAAACGATGAAACTAATGGAATGTGCTATTCCAGTGGTAAAGTTTCACTTCCATTACTTGGTGAACCAGAAGAGCCTTTAAAAACTTTATTGTTAAGTGTTACAAATGAGTCAAAGGAATTCCTAAGCAAAATAAGAAAGTATAACTCTTGCTTTCAAATGACATCCTTTAGAGTTGATAAAGTGATAAGAATGCCCCGATTTTCACCAACTTTTACTGTACAAGGGCAGATATATCATCAAATTGGATCTCTATTTCCAGAAGGTAATGATCAGCATAAATTTTTGCAGGTTTATTTTATGGGTGATGAACAAAATGAAGTAAACCGTCGTTGTGCCAGTATATTGAAGGAGTAGAAAGAGAAAAAATATTGGAAATTCAAAACAAATGTTAAATAGTCACAATGTTTTGCTGAAGATTTTTAAAAGTGCAATAGACAATTTTGGCCTTCAGATAATTACAAAGTTGTCATTCATGCTGATCGAACTCCACTTGGTGAACATGAGCGGCGTTATAATGCACCGATGGTCAATGAAGTTGCTGTTTTGGTTACTGATGAACCGTGCTCTCCACGAGACATAGTGTTACGGGCACATGATAATACACTACAGCGTATAGCCGATACTCATAAATTTTGTGATGCTTTGCAGTACCCATTAATATTCAGTAAAGGTGAACCAGGATATTTTAATATTCCAGTCGTTAATCCAACAACGGAACAGCCAATTCCAAATACGTACAAGGCAACTTTTCCACCAATTCTTGGTAGATATGTATATTAAAGTAGAGACCGAACGTCTTCGTTACATTGCTCTAAACCAGAAAAAATTACGAGCTGAAAATTATATACATCTACAAGATGCGATTAGCGCGGATGATAATATTAGACCTAACGACATTGGCAAAATGGTTATTTTGCCGTCCCCGTTATCTGCAAGAGTACACTTAGGACGCATTTACTTATGTACGAACTTATGGAAGGCCTGACTTCTTCGTAACTTTTACCTGTAATCCTTCGTGGCAGGCTGTAACTTAAGAGCTTATGTCTGGGCAAAAAGCAACAGATCGACATGACATAGTTGCTCGCGTATTTCGTTCAAAGGTTCAGAAATTAATGAACGTTGTGACAAAAGGAAAAGTATTTGGAGACGTCCAGTGCCATATGTACTCCATTGAATGGCAGAAACGATGTCTGCCACATGTGCACATATTAATTTGGCTAAAACAGAAGCTACTTCCTAATCAAATCGACAACATAATTAGCGCTGAAACTCCAGATCCAGAAGAAAATAAAAATCTGTATGACACGGTTATTAAAAACATGATTCACGGTCCCTGTGGAGCTCGCAATCCAGCATCACCTTGCATGCAAAATGGCAAGTGTACAAAAAAGTATCCTCGATAACTGATCAGAGAAACGTTCACAGTGATAAGGGTTACCCGTTATACAGGCGAAGGGTGCCTGCTGATGGTGGTAAACAAGTTGACAGTCGGACTCGCAGTGGGGAAATCAAGAGTTTTGATAATAGCTGGGTTGTGCCCTATTCGCCGATTTTGTGTAAATTATTCAACGCCCACATTAATGTTGAAGCCTGCAATTCTGTACGTGCGATTAAATATATTTGGAAGTATGTCAATAAAGGAAACGACCAGGCGATCTTCAATCTGCGTAATGAAGGTGTTGTACAGGCCCTCAATGAAATACAAACTTATCAAGCAGGAAGATATGTTAATAGTAATGAAGCAACGTGGCGGCTGCTTGAATTTCCATTACATGAAAGATATCCCACTGTTGCACATCTTGCAGTACACTTAGAAAACGGATAGCGTGTTTTTTTATGAAAATACCTTTCAAAAGACAAGATTTTATCTCCTCCTAAGACCACACTGACTGCCTTTTTCCACCTTTGTCAGAATGATACTTTTGCAAGGACATTATTGTACTCTGAGGTTCCCCGTTATTATACATGGAACACCTCTAAAAAGAGTGGCATCGTCATATTCAAGGTACACCTGTTGAAAATCAACCTGGGGTTAAAGCATCGGCTGCTCTTGGTCGTATTTATACCGTACATGTTACAAATTGAGAATGCTTTTGTCTGCGTATGTTATTGCATCATGTTAGAGGTCCAACTAGCTTTACAGAACTTAAAATTGTCAATGGGCAGGAATGTCAAACGTACAGAGAAGCATGTGAAGCTCGGCGATTGTTAGAAAATGATAATCATTGGGATGAAACTATGGAGGAAGCCGTACAATGTCGATCACCAGATAAAATCAGGGAACTTTATGCTAAGCTTTTATCTTCTTGCGGTCTTTCTAACCCTCAAACTCATTGGGATAAGTATAAAAAATACATGGCTGACGATATTTTACATCAACTGCAGTAAGTACACATACAGATATGACTTTCATTGAACATATCTACAACGAAACGCTAATTATAATCGAAAATAAGGTTTTTACAATGGTTGGGAAAAAATAGATGATTTTGAAATGCAAAGTCCTCGACGAGACAACAGGGACAATTTTAATAATGAAATTGCTCGAGAGCTAGATTATGATTTCATAGCACTGCAACATCAAGTGGCAGAATTAGTTCCTCAATTACTTCCAGAGCAAAATCATGTTTTCCATCAAGTTTTACGCAAAATTGACTCCGACAATGGTGGACTTTTCTTTCTCGACGCACCAGGAGGAACTGGAAAAACGTTTTTGCTTAACTTATTATCAATGTCCGTGAGAAAAGACAAAAAAATAGCAGTTGCTGTAGTTTCTTTGGGTATTGCCGCAACGCTATTAAACGGCAGCCGTACAGCACATTCCGTTTTAAAATTACCATTGAATCTAGCACAGGAAGATTCGCCCGTCTGTAATTTCAGTAACAATAGTTCGCGAGGTAAGATGCTGCGAGAATGTAAGCTTTTAGTGTGGGATGAAAGTACAATGTCTCACAAGAAGGCAATATAAACTTTAAACCGGACTCTTCAGGACTTGCGAGATTGTACAGATATAATGGGAGGAATGGTAGTTTTATTGCCTGGTGATTTCCGACAAACCCTCCCAGTCATTCAGTGGGGGAGACCAGAAGATGAGATTCAAGCATGCATTAAATCATCAAACTTATGGTCGAGAGTTGAAAAACTCAGCCAGAAAACGAATATGAGAGTGCATCTTCATATGACGTAGATTCGGCACTTTACGCAGAAATGTTGTTGAAAATCGGTGATGGTTGTTTAGAGGTTGACGCTGAAGGTTATATATCACTATCAAGAGAATTTTGCAATTTAGTAGAAAATGATATGGATCTCATTGCGGAATTGCAACAAAATTTGAGTTGTGATCAGTGGTTATGCGCTAGAGCAATATTAGCACAAACAAATGAAATAGTTTCTGGGATCAACACTAACATTTTAAAAGAAGTGCAAGGAGAAATGAAGGAATATTTGTCAAAGGATACAATTATGGATATGGAACTTAGTACTTCATATCCTGTGGAGTTTTTAAATTCACTCGAACTGTCGGGTGTACCGTCACATAAACTTCAATTGAAACTGAATGTACCAATAATGCTTATGCGAAATCTAAATGCTCCTCTGCTATGTAATGGAACAAGGCTTCGGGATAACAAAATTGGGGCAAAATATACTTGATGCTACTATTTTAACAGGTGTCGGTAAGGGAAAAAGTGTTATTATACCTCGGATTCCAATTATTCCCACTGACCTTCCATTCCAATTCAAAAGGGTTCAGTTTCCCGTCAAGCCTAGCTTTGCTGTAACTATAAACAAAGCACAAGGGCAGACATTACAAGTAGCGGTAGTGCATTTAGAATTCTCTCATGGTCAACTATACGTAGCCTGTTCGCGAGTGTTTAATGCCCGGAATGTACACATATTTGCACCCAACGGAAAACTTATAATATAGTCTACAAAAATATCCTAGATTAATACTCTGCATTTTATCTTTATAAATTGTAAATTCAAAATTATTTATTTTTGTTACAGTGAAATATATTTTAACATTTGTTGCTGTTATTTAATAAAGCATATTTTAAGTTTTTGAAACTTCATTGTATGGCGTAATTTTTAAAAATTAATAATTCCAGCCAAGATATAAAACATAGTTATCATATTGATTCATTTCTATTGTACCGATACTTATTTAATGACTTAAATGCGAGCGAAGCCGCGGGTAAAAGCTAGTATACTATAATAATAATATCAAATAATATACATAATAAATGATAGTAAAATAAAATTACAAAAGAGGATAAAATTAAAAAAAAATATTATGGGAAAAAATAATGGATGACAACAATATAGCCAAATTTAAAGGTATTGGTAACCCTATTGTAATGTTATCCCCCAACTTGACAATTGTCAACAACAAAACTTGGTACGTAGTGTACCGATATCAAATTAGAACATTAATGTCAATGTAAAAACGATAAGCTATCTTTTTCCCCCTCCAACCTGAAATATAAAAAATGTCATTTAAGGATGGTTTCTACTACCTATCTTGTTTTTCTGCTTTTGTAATTCCATGGAAGGAAACTTGACATTAACAGCTGACAATTTTTCTTTTTTCTGTGGGATATGGAGCGACAAAAGCTATTATCCCAATATCTGACAAGTATAATTGAATATGAATAAATATTATAATTTTCTGAGATACAAGAGTTTCACTTTTTTTCCCCACTGAAACAATCGAGGGCCTGCTTTTCGAATTAGTTTTCAACGTCTCATTATCTAAAAAGAAGAAACTTTCTTCGTCTATGCTTTAATATGTTAAAAAATATTTTTGTCAATAAGTATATTTTTCCAACTAACTCAGTAGAAATAAAAACACTGAAATCTTAGTATACCAGAAAAAATGTAATATCTATAAAAGAATTACTTGTTTTATTATTATGGTGTTTCCTGTGTGTCAAACTGTGTTCCTGTGTGTCAAAATATATTATTGCAACTGCTTTCGCGAGATTATATGAAATGAAGCACATGGTAGCGTTAATTTAGCATGTTCAACATATGGAAAATCAGGGTTGCCAACTTGGCAAATTATTTTGAACATTGGCGTTGTTGCGATATTATGTATAAGTATCTACATTTTCTCTATCTTCCTTTACTTCGTTCAGGACCAGTTGATTATCGCTCTGTTAAGCCTAACTCTATTTAAAAGTTCATATAAAATACTTCTGTAATAAAATACACCAAAAAATTTATGGATGATAATCATTCCAAATCCAGATAACACCGGTTTGATCACGGGACTTAGAAAAAGGAAAACACAATCTCACATCATTCCCTGAAGTGATCGCATATATGTATACATGGTCCTGAATGAATAAATAAATAAAAGCGTAAAATATATTTAATCGGGTTAAATATCAAGAATCTGATATATATCTCATTCATTTTCATCCAAATAAACAAAACACTATGGTCACATTAAAGGTGTGTTATAAACCAGAAGATCAAAATGTTGTGAATTAAAATTTACTTTGAGTGGGCTTTCTATAGTGGCGTAACATGCAGCCTCATATTGCGGTGGGAGGGCCCAGGGTACTAGGGGGCACAAAGTCTGACAGCTGCCCTTTGTAAAATCCAACTACTTGGAGGCCCAAATGTTCTCCGTTATGCCATTGCATTTCTGCACTATGTTATGAGATAAATCTATACTTGCATATTATGGCAACAATGTTGAAGATAACTCGCCTTGGCAGTACCAATTTTGCAAGTGGGGTAAGCGCTGAATTGGCAATTATGTGTTTCGTTTCATATAATGTTACTAAAAGGCTATGATAATATGTAAGTACTGTGAAAAATCTAATTTAAACGATGTAGATCAATTAGTAATAAGACAAAATATCCATTAAATATTAGTATTAAGTAGATTTAATTTTTATATCATCACCGGTATAATCAGGGGATTCAGAAAGGGAAAAATGCAATCACATATAAGATACTATGTTCTCTGAAGTAATCATGGTCCTGAACAGATAAATAAATAAAAGCGTAAAATATACTTCATCGGGTTTACTATCAAGAATCTGATATTCATCAGAAGAATCTCATTCATTTTCATCCAAATAAACAAAACCTTGGTCACATTAAAGGTGTGTTTTAAACCAGAAGATCAATATGCTGTGAATTGAAACTTACTTTCACTGGGCTTGTGGCTTTATTATAAGAAATACCAGATTAATCAGATTTTTTAGAAATATCATAATAGTTTTCAATCAAAGCAAAGTATTATGGTCATGAAAGTATAGCCTTTCTGTACTTGCGTAACGTACACCCCCATATTGCGGGGGCCCCAAAGCCTGAGAGCCACCATGTACCTACCATGTGTAAAATCCAACTTGGGGGCCTAAATGTTCTCTGTTACGCCACTGCCTTTCTGCACTACGTTATAAGATAATTCAGTCCTTACATATTATGGCAACAATGTTCAAGGTAACTTCCCAAGTTGGCAATACCAACTTTGCATGTGTTGTGTGAGCTGAATTGGCAATCTCATGCGTTTCGAGTCCTATAATGTTACCAAAAGGCTATGATAATATGTAAGTTCTGTGATAAATCTTATTTAAACAATGCAGATCAAAATTACTAATAAGCCAAAATATTCATTAAATATTAGTAGTTAAGTAGATTTAATTTTTATATACTTAATGTCTAATACAAAAAAGTAAAAGTCATTCTTGAAATATATTATGTTCTATATTACTCATTCTGTACAGTTAATTTTGATTCTTTCAATATTCGAAAATGAGAGTGAAAGGAATCGTAAAATAAGTGTATTGAAATTGTTGAAACTCTTACATAATTTCTGTATGGTAACTTTTAAGACATTTTCCATAGCTTAATTAATAAGCTAAAAAAGTATTTTAAAATTTTCTAGAAACTACATTCAAGGCACATTCTACTAACACAGTGCTAATTGAAATTTCTTAATACCATGTTCAGTCAATTGGTAAAACCATATTGTATACTGAAACATGTTAATGCTACAATTCATACAAGCACATTTTACTGCAAAACAATAGTTTTATTTCTGTAACATAATGGTCAATGGTTGACCACCTTTCAAAGCAGAATTTAAAATTGGGTTTTAGTAGTTGACTATGTGTCATAACATAGATAAAGCTTTTCACATTTGGTTTAAAGTGTAGAATAGTGGACCTTTTGAATTCGGTAACCGAAATTGATCACCAAATAATTTAATTTAAATGCATTACTCTGATAACTTGATAAATAATTTTTTATTTCTCATTTTTTTTATTTGCATTGTAAAATTCCATTGTGATTTCTCTTAACACCTATCTCTAAATTAAGTTGCTTGGCGCTAATTTCGATTGCTGAAAAATTAACTTCGCCAAGGACTCCCTCCTCCCTTATTCTATACTGAAACCCAAGGTGAGTTTCTTTAGAATGTTGCTTGCAAATTAATTTAGTTTTGACTTGACAAAATGAAGCAACATGACTTATGAATCAAGTAAATTGCTTTTGAAATAATTCGCGCAAATAATGTAAACATTTACCATATCGCGAAATTGGCATTCAACCATACAGAGAGTGTAATTAATAATTTTACCAACATATTAAACTTCTATTGAAAACAAATCATGTACTTTTTAATTTTACAAATAAGAGAAAACCAGTTAAATAAAATATAACAACAAAGAATCAAGTACTAATTTGTTGTTGAGCCTCAATTTTCAAAATATGTAGCCGGTATATTAAAAGAGTTTCTGTAATCCTGAATATCTTTTTTAATTTGTCCGAAGGCATTAATTAGCATTTGGGGGGGGAGTACATGCAAGGAATCAAATTCAATCAAGGCATGCGGTCAAATCTGATGCAAACATACGCATTTCAAAATGAGTATGTCTAAGTACTCATTTTTGGGTAAGTCTTTTTTCCGTGCACAAAGGATAGTATTCCCTCGTTCTGAAGAAAGCATTTGGTAGGATTAAAGCTTTGACTTTATAAAATTTTTCTATTCTCATAATTAGACTTTATCATTGAATGTACATTGTGCTCTAGATATCCAGCTTTTGGCTTACATTCGAATATCAAAGTAAAGTGCCAAACTGATCCTCCGTTTCTAAGGAAGTTACCCCTCCCCCTCCCATGAAAGAACGAAACAGTCGGAAGATGCAGCATTTCGTCGTATCCCTATCGCTCGGCAAACTGATCTCTGCTTGACAGATTGTTCTTCTGGGAATTATACTTCATATGGGTATAAGGCTTTACTGGATGAAGTCTGTTTTGTCGACAAAAAGTCTAAAGGTTAGAACCTGGTACCTTCTGCTCCGTAACCAAGTAACTTAACCACTATACTAAGAGGACCACCGTAACACGGAGGTTGTTACTGGCTTATATTGGCACCACGACCATACACTCCCCTGTCGGTGAATGGGCGGACGAACGATATCACAGTAATGGCGAGCATGTGAGTTGTTGTTGCGTCATATTTGTGTTTTGAAGGCTTGAGTGTTGCGTCATATGGATTTGACGGCTTTTTCTGTGCTGCGTCATGCGGGTTTGACGGCTGTTAGTTGCTCTTGTGGCGGATAGATGGCGCCACGTCTGCTCCGTGAAGGTTTTTATTGTTTCAAAGTTCAGCCAGGGTCACCAACGAAGGTTAGAACCTGGTACCTTCTACTTCGTAACAAAGTAGCTTAACCACTATACCAAGATGATTACCGTAGTACAGAGATTGTTACTGGCTTATATAGATCCCACTACCACAAGTCTTAGTTGTAATTGTACGTCAACACCCAAGAGTGTTTGATTCTAAATATCGAACTGTGATGACATGCAACCAGCAAGGAATTCCCACTATTCTCTTCAGGGGAATTCTTCAATAATACAGATAACAAATCAGTGGTGTAACGTACACCCCCGCAACACCCACATTGCGGGGCCCAAGGATTTTAGGGGCTTCAAAGCCTAACTGACACCAAGTACATATTTGGGCTTGGGACCCAAAACCTGATTTTGCAGGAGGGCCTTAATATCCATCGTTACGCCACTGGGACTTTGCATATACTTTGAATTAGCGAGAGGTTCATGTTATCGAAGGTTTGAATTAGCGAGAGTCGACTGTATTTTTTTTTAAAAACCCAAAAAAGGATTATTAATTTCAGTAGCACATAGCTCATATTAATGAAAAGAATTATTGTTCTAAAGATGTGTAACATAGGAGCACACATAACGCTGTAATAGTACTTACAAATAAGGCAAGAATTAACAGACACCTTACGAATATAATCTTTTGCATGAAATATCTCTTAGAATATTTTCTTTTATTATTTTCAAATGTCCTGCAATTATATGAAAACATTTACATTCCTGTATACCAGCAATTGCCCAACCGTCAATTGCGAGCGACTCGTAGCTCGCAGGAATATCAGTTCGTGTTAACGCTCCCTTTGGCATTCTATAGATCAGGGGCAGCCGGCCCTCCCGCCACGGCAGAGTTATAACAGTGGCACGCACAGAATTATTAAAAAAATTTTTTTTACTTTCCATAATAATTAATAATTTGCTTTTCACAATTCTATTGAAATGCGGCTATCTCAGACAAAAAGAAAGACCCTCAAAATTTATTTTTAATGCAGTTAATCAAATTACAATAAACATTATCATGTAGCAAATGCTTTTTTATTGTTGTGAGCGTTGGCTTCCCAAATCTTTTTTCACTCGCGATATTTTGGGATTTAAGGGAGCACAAGGGCCGTTTAGAATCTCCCTGGCACTCTAGGGCAGTGCTTCTCAAACTTTCAATATTGGCTACCCACTTTTCAATCATAATTTTTATCGCTCCCCCCCCTTATACAATAATAATGTATTGAATACAAAAATAATGCACCTAGATGCTAAAGATACAATACGATCTTAATTATAAACCGTACAAATTAATAAGATAAGTATATTAAATATTATATATGTTACTTTTAAGTAATATATATTTTATTTTTCTTTCTCGAATTTTTAAATTGAAGCAATTGCAAAATGCGGTGGCTGCTTTGAAGACAAAATATAGATCTCCGCCAAATATAGAAAAAGTACTCTGAGTGTTAATTTCTAAGCGTAAATCTTCCTTTGAAAAATTTTCCTCTGCAAGACATGCCCATGAAAGCCTCTAATATTTATTAAACTTGCTCTTAATTTAGTATTAATAAATTAGTTATAAAATACCTTGTGCAGCAATGATGCATTAAAGTCTGAAGTACCCGCTCTTCGAACCAGTCCATTTTTTTTAAAAAAAACTAAAACATTCTTGATGTAATAGCTGAATTGTCAAGAGAGTAAACCCAAATGTGTGACAATGTTTACGAAAATGTAAAATGATATTTCAAAATGAATGCTCATATTATAATTAGTGTTAAGCGAACTGTAATTTTAAGCCTCACAAAATGAGCATTTAGAATTAATGTTAAATAATGAAAAATAATACAAAATTGCGATGAAGAATAGTTGTTATTTTAATATTTAAAGCGAGAAGACTTCAAAATATTTTATCCTGGGAGCAGCCAAGCACTCGATACTAACGTTAATAGTCTCGCGGGGTTGATTGAGTCACACCAGTACTTTTTTTCATAATTATTTTTATTGTTCATGACACAAATCGTGATTCCAGTGAATAATTTAATTTAGAGAAAGTATACTTACTACTTTCAATGACTTTTCAATTTGTCTTTTGTAACAAATAAACAATTTTGCCAGAACTAACGATTTCGTGATCTGAGTGCCCTGCGCGACCACTTCCGGTTTAAAAGTGCATTCAATAATAATAATATGGATGTTACTGCTAAAAAAATTGTGCAAAACCTTTTTCAATATGCTTTATATGTTTGAGAGTACTCATAAAAATAAATCTTGGCAAAGCAATCCTTCAAAGTTCTCTCTCTCTCTGTGTGTGGTTTTTTCCAAATATCATAAAACTCTTTTACATGGACCCCTCCACACAGAAATACATTATTTACAACTTCCCTAAATTAGAAACAAACACATGAGAGAGGTCATAACTAACTGGACCAATAACTTAAAAGGCCAAGTAGATGTTGAGCAAATAATTCTACTGCCTACAGCTATAACGTACAGCACTTCACAAATAATAACAGTGATGAATTTTTTATCTTCATAAATTTTTAAAAATAATAAAAGGACACAAATCCTAGACACTTTTCCCTATTACAGGAAAGTTATTGCAAGCAAAACTGTCCATTTTGTTCACGTTGTTGTAGTTTTAATATCTCCTTTGATGATCGACAAATACCCTGTTGAACTTTTTCTTGCTTGTGTCTTTTTGACAGGGCGAAGTGCATCTTGCGGTACACTTATGGCTTCATATTTTTCTTGATGGAGTTTTTAATGTAGCTATTGAAAATTTTCCTTTTCCTGTTCATTGATTTTCTCAAATTTACTTTCGCTATCATGATTGATATGCAATATTACAGCAAGTGTTTCCCTTGTTTGATCAGTTTCAATTTCCTTTCAGAGAGATCACAGATGCCCATTTTTTTAATATTCTGCTCATTTACATTTATAAACCATAATCAGTCGTACAACATCACAATTAAAATCACTAATTTGTTCATAAGGGAAAATGCAGCATGTTCAAAAAAAATATTTTTGAACAAAAGGGGTCGCGCCGGAAACTCGGTCAAAACAAGTATCTTAAGATTCTAAAAAAATGTTTGCCACTCCCAAAAAAGAAGATAGTGATCAATTCACTTTAGTTCCCTGTTGAAGGATTCTCTGTCAAGATCATTGGTAACAAATAAACAGCTTTCCCAGAATTAACGATTTCGTTATTGTGGGATGATTATGCGCATCGTTTCCGTGTTTATAGTGTATTCAATATAAAAAATGGAAAAAAAGTTCAAAAAAAGGTTTGTGTAAAACGTTTTTCATTATGTATTATATGTTTCAGAATACTCATAAAAATAAATCTTGGCCAAATAAACCTTCAAAGTTTTCAATATGCTTATCCATATATTATAAAACTCTTTCACATTGAAAAAAGCGCAACAGAATTATATAATTTACAACTTCACTAAAAAAAGGGATGCAGATAACCATACCAGTAAGTTCGAAGGTCAGCAAAAGTAATATTTTAGGTTAAAAGAAACGTAATAAAAAATCTCTCATCGTGGTATTACAGCAGAGGATGCAAAATATTTTTTTATTTAGTTATAGGATTAAAGGTAGCTAATTAGCGTTTAAAGTAGAATCTTTTATTTTTGATGATGTTCTTTCACCAGATGATATATATAAATCATATCAATGTAAAAAAAAATCTGTATTTTTTTATTATGTCAGAAATTATTTTGTGTTTTATTTCATTCCAGTAAATTAATTTTTTTAAATCTTTTTTTTTCGATATGCTCGCGCTCCCCTCGAAGGGTCATCGCGCCCCCGGGCGCACCCCACAGTCTGAGAAACACTGCCTCACTAATATTAAATGAATACTTATATTTTATCTGTTTACTCCTTATTTTAATATAAATACTGTGAAATACGCTCAACGCGAAAACGCTTAAGACGAAATATAGGTTTACGCGAAATAATACAACGGTAAGGTGACCAATCGTCTTCTTTTAGAGAGGACAGTCCTCCTTTTATAGGTTCTGTCCTTCCTCGAAAAGTGTCCTCCTACTTATCCTCCTTTTCAATATTTTAATACTGATCTGTTAATCTCTGTATTTGGAGACGATCCAAACATGTTTCCAATATGTCGAAGAATGGCTGAAACAAATATTACAGGAAGTAATAGTTTTTAATGGTATTTTTTTACTTCATCGCTAGTAAATTGGGCAGATATAGAAAATTGTGTTGAGTTTTTACCGAAAAAAAGACCTGATATCAAAATTGGTGACAATTGTCTGCTTTTAGAAGAAAGAAGACTGAATGTATATTTAAATTTTAATAAATTAGAACAATTGGAAAATCAACATGCTGAAATTGATAAAAGATGGGTGAAAATACTTAAACCATTTTAAAAATGAACACATTCTAAATGAAAATTTAGTTATTCTTGTTGAATTTACGCTGTGCTGCCCTGGAACTAATGCAGCAGTTGAAAGAGTTTTTTCAAATGGTAATGATTTTTGGACAAGTGAGAAATCAAGTTTGAATGTTAATATATTAGTTACAGTGATTTCCGTATAATTCAGTACGTTCAAATTTCCGATGTATTAGAAAATGAGGTCGACAAAAAAAATCATTCAATGGAAAAATACTCATTAAAGTAAACAATTAAAAGCGTAACTAGCGAAATTTCGTTTGAATCAATAAAATGTTCCATACATTTACGTTGAAATTTTTTCTTAAGTTTTTCGTCCTCCCTTTCATTGTAAAAAAACTGGTCACCTTAACCACGATGCCGACTATGTACTTTCATGCAATTAATTTTCTTCTCTCAACACGAAACGAAAATCGTTTACACGAAAAGATTTCCCTTCTAAGAATTAACAAAATACGGACAACACCAGCTGCGGAGGTGAGATTTAAAAAGGTTGCTTGAGAAAGTTTTTCATTATTAGACTGTCCTACTGTACCATCAGGAGAATTCGTTGCAGTAGATGATGATGTGTATACAGCTCCAATTATGGTAGACAAAGAAATTTTGGAGTTTGTTCATAGCTCAGAAATATCATTGATGCAGATTCCGACGACGAAAATGAAATGAATAAAGCAGCTCCTGTTTTCACGTCATCCGAAATGAGGAATATCGTAAAAAGTGTGCACACATTCCAATGGTGAAATGAATAACAGAATGGTCGACATCGAACAATTTGATGACAAAGAAAAATGTCAGCCAAAAACTCAATAAATGTATTGTTTTTTAAAAAAAATTTTTAATTTTGTATTAAATTTCATTAAGTACTTGTGAATGTTTTTTTTTGTTTCATTGATTTTTATTAAATACATGCATTTGTATATATATAAAGTAAATAAATTGTATTCAAAAAAATTTAATTTTTTTCAATTTATATTTAATTTTTTTCCTTTTTTTTGCAACATCCTTCAACACGAAAATTATTAAGTTCCCTCAGTTTCTCGTTACAGTTTTCACTGTATTTTTTAAAAGAATATCTTAAATACAAATGTAAATCAGTATTCTTGATCCCTGTTCCATAAATCTAGAAGTATTGCCGTGGGAATTGAATTGTTTCAAATATTTTTTACTGTGTGGCATCTAAATCGTATTGGTAGATTCGTTCGGCACGCCACAGCTACAAGTTTGCTGAGTTCTGATTTATAAGGTCAAATTTTCACACTGGCGTCGGGGGCCCTGTTAGTAGGATTGTAGTTATACATGTTGGGGGACCCGTATCCTTGATACGGCGGTAGCTACGACCCTGAGTAATTTGAATCAAATAAAACAAATCTCACGAAACGATGTCGTGGGATAAAGTTTTTCATGTTTCATCTCGCAATGCGCACGCGCAATGACCTTCGTGCGTGACGTAATAAAATTGCTGTTTTGTATCTTCTTTTAAAAAGGGAAATTTCCCGATGTTTTAATAGAGATGGAGGAAGCTTCGTGTTACATAACCTATCGACGTTCAGCTTACGGTGTTGTGGTTTTAAGTTCATAGACGATCCATTGCGGTTTAATTTCTTCGACCGTTACCTTGCTTTGAAACATCTTGCTTAAATTCTTGCTCCTTGTTTTCATCATGGCCACTAACAGCAACGTGGAAAACGAACCTTGTGTTACGTACTTCTGGGAAGTTGAGAATTACAGAAGCTATATCTGTTTCTATGGTTCTCTCGGTAGTCCCCATTTCCAGCCGGAATCGGTGACATATCCAAACACGTTTTACATTCAATTATCTGGGCGAGGTACAAAGTTATGTTTCACATGCTCCTACCGTGACTTTTCACCTGATTTTATTTTCAAGTGTACTGATATAGAATTTGAGCTAGCTATCTTGTCAGAGGACGGTGCGGTTTTGCTAATATGCGAGAGACAAGTGATGATAGACCCTTATTTAGTTTGGGTATCCGAGGTGTTAACAGTAAGCAAAGATGTAATGGTGACCAGAAGAGAATCCTTTCTCACCCCAGACATACTCAGGTTACGTTGTAGACTGTGGAGGAACGATGGAAAAACTGGGCAACCTGTGATGGCTTTCGCCCGAACGGTGCTGAAAGTGACAAATTCGAACTTTCTTTGGAGCATCGAAAAATTCAGTTCTTTCAAATCTATTCGAACGTTAACCGTTGCGACAGTATCAGGAATTATAGTACATTTTACTATCGAAGTGAACGGAGAAAATATTACGATAAGATGCAATTATGCTGGACACGGAGTTTTAAATTTTCAGTCATTTATAATAGACACGAATGGAAGTCGGATAGAGTGTGGAAAAGATTTTGTGTGGCCAAGTAAACATTACCAAAAACTGTGCACTCTACTATTCACTAAAAAGTATTTGATGGACAATAAAAATGTGTTTTTGAAAAATGACGTTCTTTCTCTCCATTGCGAATGTACTTGGCTCGATGGATTCGATATTCATCGAATTGAAAGAATAGATATTGGAATCTCTTATCCTTTTACTAGCAATGAAGTTTTAAAAAATGCCGTCGCAAAGCAAACGATCGATTTAAAAATGGACTGGGAATGCATGCATTGTAAAGGTATCCTCAGCGATGCGAAGCTGCGTACGGCCACTCAAACCTTCAATGCGAACAAAGCCATCCTCTGTAACAAGTCTCCGGTGTTCCATGCGTTGCTCTCGACCGACATGAAGGAGAAGATACAAGAATGTGTGGATGTTCCGGATTTGGAAGATGACACCGTGTGTCGAATGCTGCGGTACGTGTACACTGACGCCTTGGAGGGCATGCAGTGGGAGAGTGCTTTGAAATTGTACGCTGCAGCAGACAAGTACGAAATCGTTACCTTGAAGAACAGATGTTCTTCCTTTTTGAAGTGCAACCTGAGTCCAAATAACCTGTGTGATGTGTTGATTTTCGCAGACATACACGCAGACGGGGACCTAAAGGAGGCTGCTCAAATCTACGTACTTGAGCACGAGCAGAACGTATACCAATCAGACGAGTGGAAAGAGTTTGCAAAAAACAACTCTAATTTAGCGGTTGAAACCATGCTCTTGAAATGGAATCAAAATTAAACGCAAAGAGTTGCTTAAAAGAATAAATAATTTTTTTTTTCCAGAGCAAGTTTAATTAATCTAATACATCAATATTAAGTTGCATTTATATTGAGTAATGAAAAAAAAAAAAAAAAAATTGAAATGTAATATGTGAGTATTGAAATATACAAAAGAGTTGCTTAAAACTGAATTTTTAAAAATAATTTTTTTTCCAGAGCAAGTTTAATTAATCTAATACATCAATATTAAGTTGCATTTATATTGAGTAATGAAAAAAATTGAAATGAATGTAATATGTGATGCTATTTTTGTGTATTATGTATTTGTACTTTTTCGCCATTTTGAGAAAGCATATTATTACTGGTATATTTTATAAATTTAAAAACATTTCAAAAAGAAGAGTTTTCTCAAAACAGTCTCTCCCACGTCAATAATACTTAAAAAACAGTATTTTGTTTCTAAATATTTTTCGATAGGTAACCATGCATGAGAATTTTATGTAATTTTTAAATATTATTGCATATATATGTATCTAATAATGAAACATAATTGCTAAAATATTTTTTAAAAAATCACTTTTTTCTTCCTAAACAATTCCTCAATTCAGAATCGTCAGTTTTTTTTTATATTAGAGCCCTGCATGAGAACACATATTTAAATGGAAAACTGTTAATACTACTCTTTTTAAGGACTTAATAGTTCGGTTATGTTTTTGAAATTCCTTTCTGAACAATGATGTCCGAAGTATCTGCGCACAGGTATTTAAGTACGATTCTAATGTAACTTGCCTTTGTGAATTTTGGCTATATATGCATTATTGCAAAAATTTTGTGCGACTTTCATTTACCATGTTACTTTTAAAGACTGTTATTGTATGTATTTGCTCGTATTCATATATATATATATATATAATTTCCTCTATCTTGTATTTTAAAAGGATTTACCATAATTCTTGAAAACAATCCACATATGTTTGAGTAGTTATCCAGTTACTAAGAAATTCTGATGAAATTTTGTTTATCTTAATGTTAGAAGATTGGTAAATATATATTGTGGCTGAAATATCCATTTTAGTTTAGAATAGTTGTGTAAAATTTTTGAATTATGGATATATAAAAATAAACCAAAATGAGAAATATTTTATGTGTTGTTACTTTCTTAATTATTGTGTATCAGATTTATAACAAAAGTAGCTGATAAATATAAGTATAAATTTTAACAGAAAATTGTTTTAACTTTTTTAAAAAAAAGTTGAAATTATCTATATACCTGCCTAAGGAATATATATGTATGTACTAAATCTTTTGGAATGAAAACATTAATCATTATGATATTACCATTTTTAACAACAGAAAATTCTAGAATTCAATTCTTATATGACAAATTTATTAATCATAATAAAGTACACTTCGTCTTAAAATGACAGTAGCTATTGGTTAAGGTATTGTAATTTATAATGTAAAGCTTGTATTATGTTAAATGTAGATAATTGCCTTCAACTTATAATTATACAACATTTACCTTTTGAATTTTCTGATAAATATACTTATAAAATACCTATTAAGATTAATATAAGGTTTAAGTAGTACACAGAAAAGGTATGACATCAAAATTTCAATAATTAAAAACTCATAGTGTCAAATAAAGAAAATCTGAATTTATACATGGTTTTCAAGATGATGTTAAATTATCAGTATTCTTATAAACAGGCTCTTGTGGAAAAAATGTTTTTTAAAAGTTACAGTATAGTTAATCCATATTTTTTTATTGAAAACAATTATAAAATTTCCGTGAACCACAAAGTATCACACGGGACTTTCAGAAGTATTAAACACACATTCACACACAAGGGAAATAAAAAAAAATTGAGGTTAAGAAGAATTACAAACGTTTACAACAAATTCACAGAAATTTTTGAAAGCACTTCTGGTGGAAAGAAGTTGGTGAAAATTCGGTGGCCACAATTAATGTTAAGTCTCTTGAACGCCAGTCTTATGATCTTTCGCTCTCTGACATACTTTGAACACAGAAAGATTACATGTTATACATTTTCCTCGCCACCAATATTACAGTCGCAGGAAGATGAAGGAACTAAAATAAATTTGTTCATGTAGCTTTTGAAATTGCCATGACCAGTGAGAAATTGGGTTATTTTGTAGCTAGTGTAAAAATGATGGCACGATAGTCTCTTATTAATGGTGGGAAAAAATTTCTTTGTTATGCTCCCTTTATTAGAAATGAGATATTATTGGTTCCAAGACTTCACCATTCTTTCTTTCGAGATATTGTAAAACGATTTAGGATTTATCCATATTTGGGCGATAGGAATAATGCCGTTTGGTGGAAGCATATTACAAATTATTAAACAAAATAATGAGTACTTAGACGAGGATATTGAGTAATAATTGATAGATGAAATATTAATAACCACACTGTACCCTATAAATTTCATAATTGTCGAATTTTTTTTCTTGTGGCTCATGTCATTAAGAAGCATGCCACCAAATTTCAGATCGGTTAAGGCTGCGGTAGCCCAGTGGTCAAGGTGCCATGAGTTCGAGACCAGCACCACTAATGACCCGCCGTGTAGGCAGCGATATACGTTAAATCTGTCGAGAGCTGAAGCGTCCTTCGGTTGGTGTGGTATGGTAGTTAGGAGAGGAGGGTGCCAGCTCAGGTGTCGTCCACTTCACTTGACCAAAATTCAAATTACGTGGTCCGTCGCCAAAAGCCCTCGTGTAGCTGAACAGTGCGACGTTAATATTCACTCAATCAGATCTGTTAACAAATGAGTTTTGAAGTTTTTGAGCTATAGTTTTGGTTTCGGCTTCATTTTAAAGCATTTTACCTCTCTTAAATTGAATTAATTAAAAATATTTTTGAAAACAATTAACTCTTTTAGGTTTAATGTTAATTAACTCCAATTTTAATAACTAAAATCATTTCTGCTAGATAATGTTTTGAGTTTTTTGAATTCTCATAATTAATTAAAATTAATTTTAAGGCCAATGTCTGCTTTAAAATTAGTTTTATATAACTTAGAAGCTTTATCATTAATTTTTTCCTGTTCAAAAAATGCCATGGCCAAAACATTCTCAGGCTGCTGCGAGAATCAATATTTAGAAGAAATGGAATAGTAATGAAAATGATGCCTCAAAAATCAGTTCCTTACTGATATTGCAATTAGATTTCCGAATACAAGTATTCTGAAGTCAAGTATTACTGATAAAACTGAATATTTCCAGGTGACGTACATTGTACTAAACATATTGTAGTACTATATTTTAGTATTTTAAAATCGTATAACAAGAACCAAAACTTCCTATATATAAACTGCCCGATTTAAAACTGAAAAAAAAGTAAATTTTATGAGCAAACTGGCTATTTTTAGCTTACGTTAGTTTCTTTATTGTTTTGTACATAAATGTTTTGTGTTTCAAAACTTTTGTGAAAATATTAGGTTAAGATTAAACTGTCGTAAGAATGTCGTTTTGGCAAAATATGTTAATGCAAAATGTATTTTGAATTAAAAAATTATTTCCTGTCATATTCAATTACAATAGTCTTTTAATGTAGTACATACATTAGGAAGTAACATGTATTTAAAAAAAGAGCTTTATGGACATTTTAAGTTTTTGTTTTATGCCTTTACAAACTTTAAATGCGTTTTTCTCAGACTTTTAATTTTGAAGGTTTAGTGTTTTTTAATCCCTAAGGCCTTTTTTCTGTTTGTTCATCATTGAGCAGGGGTGGGCAGACTTTCCTTCGGTACGTACTTTTAATTTTTTCAATGCATTGCGGTTCATCCAGTGTGCTGAGGTGAGAAAAACTTCTATGATATTTAATATTAATTAAAAATAAATTCGGAATATGTACTTGCTGTAACGTTTGAAAGAATAACGGTAGCGTATTCTTGGTTAATTTAAATATTGAATTTATTTACGTCACAACTATTGATTATTTACTGAATTATGCATTGAAGTTATTGAACTTAATCAAAGATTGTTAGAGTCCAATATTTTGTGAGAGGAGGAATCGTTGGCCACCGCTCCCGTGTAAGTTCAAAGCATCTCTCCCTCTCATCTTCCGGTCGACGGGGTTCGATTCCTCGGGGTCAAAAAGGGGTTGCGCTGCAGCTGTAAGATGCACGTGTGGGTGTCGGGTCCACCAAAGACTCCGACCGCTGTTGCGAGTTGCTACGTTACATTGCCTACATAATTGAAATAAACACACGCACACTTTCAAAACCGCGTCTAAATCAAAACGGAAGATACAAACATAATATTAATTGCCTCAAATATAATAAATATCAAATAATGCATTATCAAACAATTCAAAATACATTAAAAAATAAAATATTTTCATCTTAAGTTAGTTCTCGGAGTTATATAGTCAGTAGAAGACTTAGTCTACATACTGTCAGTCAATCTTGTAAAATTCGGTAAATAATTACTAATTGCTAATATTCAGGCGGTCACCTCAAAATGTTTGGATGGTCCACCGGTCGATTGCGATCGACTAGATGCCCACCCCTGTTATAGAGTCTTGTAACTTTTTGTATGTACTCCCAAACGTATGTTCTACAAAAGTTAGTATGGATTTAGGGCTGAGAACTCTAGTTACTATTTTAAAAAATTTCGTGTTTTTTCCAGGTTTCTCTAGAAAAATAATTAAAAATCATCACGGGAATAGATTTTCAAATCGATTCTAACTTTTGTTCGCGATAATCTAAGAAACACAAATATCTTAAATTGATTAAAAAATTTTTAAAGGGGTGAGCGTTTTATAAAAGTTTGAAAAACATTCAAAATTTTTAATTTTCTAAAATGTCTGGTCAAACTGACTTTTTACTTTCAGAATTAACTTTAAAAAAATCTAAATCTAAAACGTAAATTTACTGTTACTGTCGGTTGGTGTTTAAAGCGGACACATTTTCCCCCATCTTAGAACAGATTCGATTATCGAATTACAAGGATAAATACATTTTTGCCAATCAAATTTAATTATTTGTATTATAAATTGTTGAGATATTATAGTGTAAATACATTTTAAGCATAGCAAAATGTAATAAAAATAAAAATTTTCAGAGAAATATTTAAAAATTAATAGTAAGTAACAATATAATGAAGGGTATGAACGAATTTCATGAATTTTGTGGAAAACTTTATTTTAGAGTCAAGCAAATATTAGAGCCATAAAATTAATTAATTTCATATTAATGTAAGTAAAAATAAATACTAAAAGTAAAATACAAGAAACAAGTAAATAAAAGAAAAATAAATACGAACTAACCTTTATTATAATGGCATAAATATCATTTATCATTGGATAAGAATTGAAAACATTCTAAAAGAATTCGAAGAATCAAACAACTTAGAAAAATGTGTAAAAATTCTTTAAGTTTTGTAACTTAGGCTAGACTAAATCCAACGGTAAAGGACACTTATGCCTTTATAATATATAAAAGTTAGTATTTATTTTCTTGAATTTATTTTTCTTTTATTTACTTGTATCTGTTTTATATATTTTACTTCTACTAGTTATATTTACTTACATTAATGAAACTAATTAATTTCATGGCAATAGCACCTGTCCCAATATTTATTTGACTCTAAAATACAGTTTTCCACAAAATTCCTGAAATTCGTTCATACCCTTCTTAATATTTTTACTTACAATTAATTTTTAAATATTTCTCTGGACGTTTTAATTTTTATTATATATCGCTATGTTTAAAATGTATTCGCACTTTAATATCTTAACAATTTAAAATAAATAATTAAATTTCATTGGCATAAATTTATTTATCCTTGTAATTCGATAATCGAATCTGTTTTAAGATGGGGAGGGGGGAATGTGTCCGCTTAGCCCACGAAATGTTATGTTTCCGCCTAACCACATCCGCTGTAGCAACGCAGGCGTTACTGTCTCTAAAAAGAATTTTTTAAATAGGGTACTGTGTGTGTGTATACTTAATATAGCTCTAATAAATTAAAAATATTTGAAAATTGAATAACAGAAATAATTTGAGAGATGAAAATTAATTAATTGGCGTTAATTTTGAAAATTAAGAATCTGAAATATTTCGAACTAGATGTTATTCATATTTTAAACAGTGATTATTTTCATGATTTTTGTGTTATTAAAGGTTATTGTTGATTTTATAGTTCATAAATTTAAGATGAAAATCAAAGAAAAAGTTATTTCTTATAGTCATTTCTTAAATGCCGAATTTTCCTTTTTCAGGCTAATTTTCCTAATATTTTCGTTCGACATTTTTCTTTTTTCCGGTTAAAAATATCATAAATGCTGTCAAATACAACAAACAATACGTGATTAAATCTTTAATCAAAATAATAATTAAGTCTGTGAAAGTGTACAACAGTGGTGGCCAAACTTACGAACTACCGTAACGCTTTTAAATCCTACTGCGGGCTACCAGCTAAAAGAATTACCAACTCTTTATGAAAAAAATTTTTAGTTTTGTTTAGAGCAGGGGTGCCCAACCCAAATTGGTTGGTGGGCCACATAAAAATTTACTAAACTGAGGTGGGCCGCACATATCAAAATAAAAAAAAATATTCAAAATATTTTACTATTGTACAGCATTCAAAATATGATATGATCAACATTCAATTATTTATATGATCAAAAAACACCAAGTTTACCTTTTACTGGATCACAATCACAACAAAGTTGAAAGTCGATCGATTGCACTTGTTGGTGGAAGAATATCTCTTAACCCCTACAAGGTTCTCTTATCTACAGTAGATTTATGCTGTAGTATAACAACTACGTGCGCAACATCTTCACATTTTATACTTGTGTTTCAGTATGTTTGCATAAAATTGATTTAGATTTTCAAAATTTTTACTTCAAATGCAAAAAAGCAATTAAGTAAAGAACAGCTTTGTAATTATTACACTGTTTGTCAAAAAAGTTTTTTTTCTGCCCGATAGCCAAATGTTTAGTTTCTTATTGTATGATATTAATTATATGGCACCATGATTAAATGAGCCCTTGATTTTGAAAGTGGTATAAGTCAAAAATTTTAAAAATCTACTTTATCAGCTATTTGATATCAAATTCTAATAAAATAACATAATTTGAACATAATTATCTCTTCAAATTATGTTATTTTATTAGAATTTGATATCAAATAGCTGATAAAGTAGATTTTTAAAATTTTTGACTTATACCACTTTCAAAATCATGGGCTCAAATATATATCATAAAATGAAAAAGTTACATAATTTCAGAAGGTTAAAATATTAAAATATTTTTATTCTGCTGCCGTAATTATCTTACATTTCTACTAGCTGGTATGACAGTCCCCTGAGGCAACTCATTAAATCCATCATCGGATTCTTTCATTGCCAAATAAAACAAGAAAAAGACTACTAATCTGAACTTAAAAATAAGACAAATTTTATTTCTCTGACACATAGAACTATTTACACTACTCACTCTCAACGAAGTTCTCGTTGAAAGAGGAATAACACACCCAAGCTCATCTGCTTTCCTTCATCCATCAAAACCTGTTATTACAATTGCTTGGAAGTCAAATGAAGGAAAAAATTATTTCGGTAAAAACTGCACGGGGAGAGGTGGGGGTGGGTCAAAACACGATATTTTCGATTCAACCGTCTGTAGTCCAAATGTCTAAAATAATATAGACAGAAACTTCAATTGGGCTGCAAAAATTCACCAAATGGGCCGTATGCGGCCCATGGGTCGCGGGTTGGGCATGCCTGGTTTAGAGTCTTTTAACAATACATTTCTAATAAAAAGAAATCATTTTTAACTAAACTGAATGGTACAAAAACAGACTGAAATGGAATTCTTCATGGGAAAGAATTAGATGTGTAGTAAGTAAAATAAATCAGTTCAATAATGAATTTTTTTATAACGATGGAACGCATTTGAATTGTCATCAACAAATTTTTAGGAGAGTATGTAGTAGCTACCATGCCATTACAGTTGTCTATCACAGTAAGTCCTCTTTCTATACTTATTTTTATTAAATTTCTTACTGGAAAAAGAACTCTCACATAGATATGTAGAACTCAGAGGCTTAGCGTACACCCCCGCATTGCGAGAGGGGAGGGACTCTAAGGGGCCCATTACTTGATTAACGCAAAGTATTTGTGCTTGGGGCCCAAAACCTGAGTTTGCAGGGGGGGCTAATATTCTCCATTACGACACTGGTGGAACTGAAGATATTGCCTTCACACTTCAAGACGAACCTAGACTAAAATTGAGTATTTTTCTTTAAGAACCAGAGGCAAAACTTTTCAGAGGTTGAAGAAAGCGATTTTATAGGTGAATCATTTAGAAAATAAATCGGTGTCTACTTACATACAGCATTATCTTGGAAAATAAAAATGCCCCATCTCTCTTTCAAGTAAAAAACTCTTCAGCACCATTCTCTATATCGTTGCTGGCCAGCTTTTTTGGGAAGAGTGTCGCTATCTAATTAAAAATAATAACTTCCAACTTTTGGAGTGGCCCGGTAGTCAAGGAAACGGCCGGCGTGTGTTCAAATTCAAAATTCAAATGTTCGTTTCGGAAATTAGTAATGGAAAAATAAAAGTTCTTACCTGTCAGAATGATGAGGCGACTTAAAGGAAAACACAACCACTCGGGTGAAGGGACACACGTTTATTTACAAGACAGACAAAAAAAAAAAAAACGTACACTTGTGATCAAGCGATTGCAGCACCGATGCACTTAAAGTTTCAACGGCGTGCCATGAGTTCAAGCATTGTACCGCTGAAGACCTGTCGTGCAGAGGAAGCCATTACACATAAAATATGTCGAGACTCAAACGTTCGCCTGTTGGTGCGGTGTGGAAGTTAGGAGAGCGGAATACCAGTTCAGGTGTCGTCCTCATCCCTTGATCATGATTCAAAATGACGAGTTTTGTCGCCAAAAGCCTGGATTAGCTGAATAGTGCTATGTTAATGTTCACTCCAACTTTTCGAACAAACAAATAAGTACGAAAATAAGGTGAAAAAAATTTTACTCAAAGGCTTATTATGGGATTTTTACACAAATAGCACATTTTTTTTATGCGTCTAAGCCAGTGATCCGCAACCCCCGGTCCGTAGATCAAATGCTGCCGGGTCACCTAAAGAACATTAAACTTTTGCCATTTTGTTTAAAGTGGTACATTTCTCTCGGATTTGCGCAACTTTCCACAGAAATCACTTCATATTCCACGTTAAAATTCATTTTTGGTGTTACAGTATATTTTATCCTGAAGGCATATTTAAAAATATAACTAAATTAAAATTGTTAAATCAAAACAATCTAAAATATAAACACTCAGCGGTAAAATTATCAAATGTTAACCGGTCCGCAGCGATAAAAATGTTTGCGGAGCACTCGTCTAAGCCAACCTTTTTTCCCGCCTAGCCACATACATAATTTCATGCGGGCCGCAGCATAAAGGAGAATACATCATAAGAACAAGGCAATATTGGACACTTAAAATGTAGAAAATTTATCAAAATATTAAAGTTCATTTTTCGCTTTTAATACTATATTAATTATACTCACATAAAACATTTTCTTCGTTTGTATGCATTTTTTACTGAGTTATGGGGTAGTTTCGGTTCCCTTTCATTCATGACCATAAAAAAAAAACCAATATAAACAAAATTGCCAAGTAGGGATTGCAATGTCGGACAAAAAGTTCAATACGGGTATTCGCCGGTAATTTTTAGATCTTAAATACCGGGATACCAGTTTTAATACCGTTAGTAGAAATTTTAGGAAAAGAAAGAAAATACAGACGTTTCTTTGTTTTATTTGCCAGTTTCATTCGAGAGTGTAAGTATCACAAAAATTAAAGTGTAACTTGTAAATTATATCAGTATATAAAGAATCACAAAAAAGAAGAGGAATATCTCATTTATTTAAATCACAAAAAAAAGTTTAAGTATCACTATTCAGTCTGTGGTCTTCATCGTATAAATAATGAAACCAAACCGAATCATTACAACTGATTTTTTATGATCTCTAAAGTTATTCTGATTCATTTTTGTGGGTTATTATTTATGAGTATATATATCATAAATATGAAAAATGTTTTAAACCCTAAAGTATGATATGCAAATAAAATGTGAATAACAAACTCACCAATTTAAAAAAAATATCGAAATTTTTTTCGCACTTTCTTCACAACTACGGCCTTGTTTTCACAGATACGGATATCAGACTACGAATCCTGCGCGCGTGTTCAGTATAACTCTGAGCTTCAATAGGATAGTTTTAGCCCACCTCCTTGGATGATTCACATATTTTATCACTTCTCTTGATTATACGATACAACTTTGTATTCACAATCTAAATAATTTCGCTCATTAGGGCGACATAAAAACAAAAACTTATACTATTTTGCTTCGTTGACGATCCCTGAACGTTTAGTGAAGACAATTTAAAAAATTTCTAGTAAATACTGAAAAAACGGGATTTTAAACTTGTGAATACCGGAATTACAAAATTGTACAAATGGCTCAAAATACCGGTATTCGGTACCTCGGTATACCAGTATTGCAATCCCTACTACCAGGCCGTTTGATAATCTGATCTTTTTTCTTGTGACAAAGCCTCTCTTCTTTTGATTTCAAACATTAATTTCTCACATGCAGAATGGCAGTGGAGAGGAGTTTTGACTGAAATCAGTACTATTTGTTTATAATTAAAAATCTGTTTCACCTATAAAATGGTCACACTACTCCAGTTTCCCTATTTCATTGTTATTTGTTATTATTAACCGTTACAGTTTCAAATAGAAAAGAAATCTTGCAATTTGCACCCGTACAACGACAAAATGGGTCGATTTGATTGTGAGGATTTGCCATTAAATTTTTAATGCATTGTTCTAAAAAAGTTGAATTTTTCAGGGCAATGGGTCATCAGCGGGGCGCATGTAGAGTATCGCTGGTGGAAGCAGTAGAAATTTAACAAAATGATAACAAAAAAATTAAGTCAATTCCTATACTTAGGTCAACAACGAAAAATTTGTAACTATGTATATACCGTGAAATCCGGCGTATAACGCGCACTGGTGTATAACGCACACCTATACTATCAAGCTGAATTTTTTTATTTTTAGGTCTATTCGCGCCATATAACACGCACCCATTTCTTACGAAGAAACCTGAACTATTTGTATACATTGCTTTTATGTTGACGATGATTTTTAAAGTCTGAGGTATCTAGATAGATGTTATAGTCATTTATTCGAGGTATTTTCCCAGACTTTTGAAAAAATAGTATACTTCTAGAACTGCAATTTGTTGTAACAGGTGTTGATTGATGAACGAAGGCAGATGAGCTTGGATATGTTATTACTCCTTCAACGGAAACTTCGTTAGGAGTCGTATATATACACTGGTGTGCAAAAATTAAGGACGAGACGGTTTTTTCAATATAACTTTGTACAAAAGCTTTCCAAATCAACACATTTAATACCGTAAGATCCCCAATACGTAAGGACATGTGTAATATGTAAGCAACACTTACTAAAAGAGAAATCAGAGGGATAAAAAGAAGCTTGATTGAAAAAGTAGCATGGAGCGCACTGCGATTGAAGGCCGAAACATCCCTGTGATAGGTGTCCAGCAAGAAACATCCGGTCTTTAGTAGGGGATATGATCTCCCCTGACTGCTAGGCAGGTTTCACAGCGTCTGCCCATGCTGAGAATGAGGGTGTCAATGAGTTGTTGAGGCATTGCTGCCCATTCGTCTTGCAGCGCCAATCGAAGCTCCCGAATCGTTACTGGTGGTAAGGTACGAGCGGCCAAGCGTCTGCCTAGAAAATCCCATACATGCTCGATGGGACTGAGATCCGGAGATCGTGCCGGCCAATCCATACGTTCGATATCCTCACTCTCTAAGAGCTGTTCGGCAGCTACTGTGCGATGACATGGTGCATTGTCGTCCATGAAAAGGAACTGCAGACCCATAGCGCCTCTAAAAAGACGCACATATGGAAGAAGAATCTCGTTACAATAACGGGTCCCGTTGACTGAACCTGCGTCGAAGATGTGAAGGTTTGTACGACTACCAAGCATGATGCTTCCCCAAACGAGAACACCGCCACCTCCATATCTGTCCCTTTCAATGATGTTCGAGGGATGATTGCGGCTTCTCCGCTCTCTCCAGATGAGTATACGATGAGAATCGCTACTCAAACTGAATCTGCTCTCATCTGTAAAGAGTACTCGTCCCCATTCATTGTCTCTCCAATTCCGGTGTTCCCGGCACCACAGAGAACGCCTTCTCCGATGGGCAGGCGTTAAAGGTACACACCGTACAGGGCGTCGTGCAAACAGACCACCACCGTGCAGTCTTCTGGCCACGGTAAAACGCGATATCTGTCGTCCAGTCGCCTGTGTCGTGTGTCTAGCGATTTCTCCCGCTGTCTGCCTCTTGTTTCTTCTGGCCTGTAAGACAATGTACCGGTCATCTGCGGGTGTGGTTCCTCGTGGACGACCACTACTGAACCCCCGGATAGCTGTTCCTGTAGTTTGAAATTGTCTCCAAAGTCGTGAAACGATGCTGTGAGCAATTCCGACTCTGCAGCCACACTTGTCACACTGCGGCCTTCCTCCAACTTCCCAATGATTCGACCTCGGGTAAAAGCATCCATATGTCGTCTAACAGATTGATTATTCGCCATTTCTCGCTGAGGCAGCAACTCGGTGTGATTTTAACTGCTATACGGCGTGCAATCTCTTTGCCAGAAATACTGATCTTACACCGACAACATGCTTTATACTACTCAGACACTCCCCCATTACGTCTACCAGCATATCTGCGCATGTGCTACGGTATATCATCTTACTTAATCTCCTGATTGGTCTTTCTGTCCCCTGTGCCTCTTCGTTCAGCTGATATGCTAATTTTTCGACTTCGTCCTTAATTTTTTGCACACCAGTGTAGTTCTATTCTCAGAGAAGTAATTTATTTCTATATTTTTAGGTTCAGATTAGTAGTCTCAACCTGTTGTATCTTGCAATGAAAAAAAATATATCAAATGATGGATTTAATGAGTTTCCTTAGAACTGTAGAATCAGCTAGGGAAATAAAAATATAACTGAGTGAGCGGAATAATGATGCTCAATATTTTCACCTTCTGAAATGGATGCAAATTTATTTCATTTTTAATATATTTTAATCATCGTGTAATAATCAACACCATAAACTCTTTTAATTCAGAAGGCAAGTCGTTTTTTTTAAATAAACAGTGTTTCAATACATCTAGAAGTATAATTGTTTGTATGCTTACATCTATCTCTTTTGTTATTTTTAAAGCTATAGTTTTTATACCCGGCGTATAACGCGCACCCTTAAATTTCGATCATGTTTTTGTGTTCAAAGTGCGCGTTATTCGCCGGATTTTACGGTACATATGACGGATTGATTGAATATTAACGTCGCACTGTTCAGCTACACGAGGGCTTTTGGCGACGGACCACGTAATTTTGAACCATGGTCAAGTGACGTGGACGACACCTGAGCTGGCACCCCCTCTCCTAACTACCACACCACACCAACGGGAGGACGTTTCAGCTCTCGACAGATTTAACGTGCATCGCTGCCCTACACGGCGGGTCTTTAGTGGTGCTGGGCTCGAACCCGTGACAAAGCAAGCCACGGTCCGATACCTATACCACTCGGCAAGGTACATATGACAGAATCACAATATTAAACGTCAAAATAGAAAGCGATTTTCCTTGCAATTTTCCGTTTTCCTTTCTATACAGGATGTTGGACTATTATTTTTTGTTACTATTTATTAATTAATTAAATTTAATTATTCTAATAATATAGTATGGTAAAAATTCTCAGAAATTAGTCCATCATAGTCGGGGTTCGAACCCATGATCTTTGAATTACAAGTCCAAAGCGCTATCCATTGCGCTTTAGGGGCATCACGAACGATTTTCCTTTCTATATATGCTGTTGGACTAATATTTTTGTTTGTTACCATTTATTCATTTTTTAATTTCACAAGGGAATTAATGCTTGAGAAAACAGTAATAACATCAAGTGTCACCCACTACAAGTGTATTTGAACTTGAAAAAATGTATTTGAACTTGAATGGAGGTAAGCATTTTATTAATTGAAAATTTGGAACAGGGAGAGAGTGAAATAATAGTAGAAATTGAAAAATAATATATACTCTGACAAAATATCCCAACATGAAGGACTTGTGTTAGATAAAAACGAAATTTGGTAGGTGCATTGACACACCTTAAAGATGACACCGATTCAAATTTTGCGCTTAAAGAGAACTTGCACGAATCAGTGTTGCTTTACTTTTAATGCACGCTGTAAAGTTCGTGAGCGTTATTTGTCTGTGAAATTTGACGTATTGAGTTGATGTTCACCAAGAATGCTTTTAAGAAGACGAAGAAGACATTTTCTTGCCGAACGGTACTTCAGCTAGTTATTTTTTTATAAGTATCATGTAATGTCATATAAAAAGAAATGCAAAGCAAAGAAAGTCCTACCTTTAAATAGTTCCCAGTGTAAGCGGTGAGAAACATACTCCTATCCCTCTAAAAAAATAGAGTTAAAAATCAAATTTAAAAAGTTCAATTTATAGCCTAAATGAATTTCTGGTACTTTTTCTTTTCGCCAGCGCAAATCTCACCAAACAGGCTTTATTGGCGAAAACACACGATTACGGATGGCAATACCGGGATACCGAATACCGGTATTGTAACGGGCGAAATTAATTAGACTGTGAATATAAAGTTGCATCGTACAACCAAGAGAAGTGATAAAATATATGAATCACCGAAGGAGGCGTGCCAAAGCTATTGTGTTATAGCTTAGATTCATACTGCTCACGCGCAGGATACGTAGTCTGAATTCATATCTGTGAAAACAAGGTTGCAGTTGTAAAGAAAATGCGTAATATTTCGATTTTTTTTGGGGGGGGGAGTTTTGTTATTCACATTGTATTTGCATATCATACTTGTGTATTTACATATCAGGATTTTATAAATGAAAATGGAAAAAGAAAAGTGAATATATATATAACCAATTCAAATGTGTTTAAGTTTATAATAAATTTTCTTAAAAGTTGTTACCTACAAACCTTATCCACATTCAGAAGAATTCAGTACAGTTATAGAAGATGATGGTGGCACTAATGTCGATAGTAGAAAGAAATTGTCTCTTGAACAAAAATTAGAATTAGCGGTAACTAAAAAAATTTTAACAAATTAAAATACAATACAGAAATCAGCTATATATCCAAAACCATCCAACGAGAAATCGATTTATTTTAAGATGAGAGGTGGTTCAGAGGTAATTACTTGGAGAAAGTATATAGCGTATTGCTAACAGAACTACCGACTAGCGTAGATGCAGAAAGAGCGTTTACGATAGCTGATAATTATTGCGCATAATTACATTCCAAGCAAAATGACAGTACAATTAATTCATTATGTTTTTTAAGATCACATTTCAAATATTTGTGACACTACCCCAGACTGAATAGTGATACTTACTCTTTTTTTGTGATTTAAATAAATAAGATATTCCTTTATTTTGTTGTGATTCTTTATATGTACTGTTATAATTTAAAAATTAGAAATTAATTTTTGTGATATTCACACTCTAATAAAACTGGCAAATAAAACAAAGAAAAAAAACTCCTGTATTTTTCTTTCCTTTGCTAAAACTTCTAATCCCGGTATTAAAATTCAAAAAATACCGAATACCGGTATTGAACTTTTGGTCCGACATTGCAATCCCTACACACAATATACGCATAAAAAATGTTTAAAAAAATATCAGTTCTCTTTGGTTTATCATCCATTTTTTATGTATTTTGAACAAGTAAGAAAAAAAAAATTTTAAGTCACACATAATTCCTACTTAGGTCAACCAAAATTTTTTTTATTTTAGCTACTTTTTATTAAATAGTTACAATTAATATAAATATGTATATACATATGACAAAATCACAATATTAAGTGGTAATTAATTTTTATCAATTACCATTAAAAAGTATCATATATCATCCAAAACAATCGTGTGTATAAAATTTCAGTTCAACTGAATGCTTTAAAACGCGAGAAGAAAACCTTTTCAAGTTTTGACACAAGTCACCATAAATGATGCCAGCATGGCTGTATTTGTACCTACACTCAGGAACATTGAAAATAGCGACCCAAGAAGGAAGCTAAGTACAATCGCGAAACTTTGCAAATAAGTACAGCGTAATGTGTTATGCAAATGATCCAAGTTTTGTGCCAATACGCATGCTCATACGCGCCGAGGTGGCGCAACAATCAGGACGAGAGTGCTATATAAACCAGCGCAAATTCAAAGATTCATAAACGTGACGATTACCGCCGATTGTAGGAAGACTTTGGTAAGCGAAACATACCAGGTAAACGTGCTAGAAGACATTTCTCACAGTTAAGCGAGTTTGAGAGAGGCCTGATCATCGGGATGAAAACTGCAGGCTGGTCGGCGCGCCGTGTTGCTGGCCAGGTGGATCGTTCGGAGTGTGCCGTTAGAAAGTGTTGGGAGCAGTGGACACGAGAAGGTACCCACGCGCGGAAAACTGGGTCTGGAGCGACGAGGAAGACCAAGAGGAGAGAGGATCGAAGGATCGTGCGGCAAGCACTTGTGGACCCCACAGTAACTCGTTCAACGATACGAGCAGACGTAGGCGCAGCAATTGTTCCACAAACAATTTCTAGACACCTTGCAGAAGCAAATCTTAAATCCCAGCGCCCTTTCCGTCCACTCCCTTTAACACCGGAACATCGGCAACTGCGTTGGCAAAAGGTTGTGTTTAGTGATGAGTCCCGGTTTGTCTTGGGGACAGATGATAACCGTGCACGGGTGTGGAGGCGCCCTGGTGAGCGGTACGATTCCCCCCACACTGTTCTACGTCACACTGCCCGCACAGCTGGTGCAATGGTCTGGGGGGCCATAGCCTATGATAGCCTGTCCACTTTAATTGTGATGCGTGGAACCTTAACGGGCCAACGTTGCGTTGATGATATTCTTCGAAACCATGTAGGACCTTTCCTAAATGGTCTCCCAGGGGCAATTTTCCAACAAGATAATGCTCGTCCGCATACAGCAAGAGTTGCTCAAGACTTCCTACGTCATTTTCAGACTCTTTCATGGCCGGCCCGCTCCCCCGATTTGTCCCCTGTAGAGCACGTGTGGGATCAGCTAAAACGGCAGATGCCATCGTGTCACTCTGTACGATTTAGAGTTGGCTGTTCAAGATTTGTGGGCCCATCTGCCTCAGGACAACATAAGGTGTCTAATCAACTCAATGACGGACCGTGTGGCGGCATGTATTGCAGCTGGAGGTGGTCCAACGCGCTATTGAAGTTACCCGTATTTGTGTCGTTGCACACCCTGTATTCGTTTAATTGTTTTGTTTTTGAGATCAAGTGAATCTCTCATCTGTGTCATTATGCGTATTAAAGTTCATTTCAATCCGATGCTTTCTTCTTGGGTCACTATTTTCAATGTTCCTGAGTGTATTTAAATAATTAGTTTTAATCAATTTATTTTTATTAATTATAATTAAATTATTGTATTGTCATCCAAAATAAAATCCTGTATGTAAAATTTCAGCTTTATTGAGCGCTTTAAAATGTATTTTATTAACGATTGAAAATTCCACCAAGATAAATAAATAGAGAGTGTGAGCTAATAGTAGGAATTGAATAACATCGAAATCTACGGGTGCGCGTTATACACCGGATATCAAACTGATAGTTTTGAAAATAACAGCATGAATTGAAAAACAGTAGATTCCTGCATACACCAACATACTGTTTATTTAAAAAAAAATGACATATGGTGAGATTCGTTTAACACGAAAACGCCTTAGATGAAACATCGGTTGACACGAAATAACTTAACGGTCTCGATAAAAAAAACTATGTATTTCCATGCATTTTCTTTTTCTCTTAACATGAAACGAAAATCACTCAACACGAAAAGATTTCCCTTCTGGAAATGAACAAAACACTGGAAAACCAGCACGCATGTGAGATTTAAGAGGTGTGTAAAATGAAAGAGTTTTCGCATTGTTTCGTAGAAAGGAGGCGAACTTGTCTTCGGAGTACCCTTGGAATAAAGCTACTTTCACTGTCCATCCTACAAATGCCCCACAAAACATCAGAAATGAGGAACATCATAAAAAAAAATTAAATTTCTAATGCACTGCGGATTGGACTTTTTCCATTGCAGACCTAATACATTCCCCAGAAGCTGATATCTGTTTTTTTAGTTTTAACTCCCAGTTTCCTCCCGAGAGGGAGGTACCTTAGCTCTGACGATGCGAGCCTGTACTAGGATTTAATTTTGCCGAGAGCACCCAAGCTAAACAAGCACTCTAGATATTTTTTACATGCCGTATAATCATACGACAAGGCCGCTGTCAATTTTCTGCATCATGAAAATCCACCGACTTGAGCCGGGATCGAACCCACAACCTTGGACTCAAAAGGACAGCGACAAACAAACCACGTCCCCAGTCGGTTCATAAAAAAAATTGTATGTACAGTTATTTATAGGCACACATTCCATTGGTAAAATGAATAACAAAATGGACGGCATCGAACAATTTGATACCAAAAAAAGACAATGACCCCAAAGAATTAGATTATTTTCCAAAAACTCAATAAATGTTTTTCAAATGTTGTTCAAAAAACTCAAAATCAAGTTTTTCAAAAAAACTTGAAGATTTTGTATTAAATTTCATGAAAACCTCGTAAACGTTTTAGTTTAACTGGTTGTTATTAGATAGTAGATGCATATATACATATCTTTGGGAATAAAATGTGACTTAATGTGAATATACGGGTTTTTTTTTTTTTTCGTGTGCAATAATATCGTTTGACAAGAAAAAATATTTTAGTCCTTTCAGTTTCGTGTTAAGCGATTTTATACGTACCTTACAGGGGCGTAGCTACCGCCGTATCAATGATTCGAATTGCTCATTTAACAAGTCAGAAAGTCTTTTAATCCAGATTGTGTGTGGTTAAATCTGTATGTCTTGACACCAAAGTTCGCGAACAATGATTTATTTTTTTCCATAATTTTTTAGCATTTCTGATTTTTTTCATTTCAATTTCATTTTTTTCAAAAAAAAAATCAATTATTTATGTATTTCATTTCGGTACTTTTTAATTCGCTACATCTCACATACTTCCTATCATCAAAGCAAGAACACTAACAATTTCGAGCCGTTTCCTCAAGATGTCGACGCTGTCAAATCGAATTACAGAAATTGATAACTCTTGAAACAAATATTTAAAGAGACAATATTTTCCTTCGATAATATGTGTCACCCCTAGCATCATTTAGATATTGAGTGAAGCTGAAATTTGGAAATATCTGGGTTAAATCCACGGAAACATTTGAAGATCCCGGATGCTAGATGGCGCTGCACCTAACTTCACCGAAGGGAATTTTCTTCGTTCCAATTACAGAATGGAAAAGAGTGGACAGAAAAATCGAATTCTGGATAGATTCATCCGTGGAAAGTATAGCGAAAACATCGAAAATATTTTTTACACAATTTGACTGGATAATTCTCAATTTTTGGGAACAATTCGTATAACAAAGAGCGCTTTGTTTTCAGTATATATGTTAGCGTTAAAGTACACTCTATAACAAAAAAAAAAAAGACGCACTAAGAACGAGTAATCCGATAGAGATAAAAATTGGTGAACAGGAAAATAATGTACAGAACATAAAATTATTAAAATTTCAGAAAAATGGAATGATTTATTTCACAGTTACATAGTTACAAAGAAACGAGCTCAATAAGGTGTTGACCCACCTCTAGCCTGGGTGCAAGCCGCCATATTACGTGGCATAAAGTGATAACGCACCCTGATGGTCTCCAGCGGTATTTCTTGCCAAATTTGCTCCGATCGTAGGGCCAGGTCATCAACATTCTCTGGTAGATGCAGTTGCCTTCCCATCATATTCAAGACATGCTCGATTGGAGAGAGATCTGGCAAGCTGGTTGGCCAAAAAAAAAGTGTTTGGCAAGCTGTAAGACAGTTCATAGCAACACATACCGTAAGTGGCCTGGCATTATTTTACTGAAAAAAAATTATTAGGGTACTTCAAAAGGAACGGTAGCAAAACAATTCTCAGAATGTCATCAATGTAACGCTGTGGTGTGAATGCGCCTCTAGGGACGACCAAAGGGGTCTGGCTGTCAAAAAAATGGCACCCCATACCACAACTTCTAGTTGAGGGTCTGTGTGACGATCAATAGTGAAAACAGGATCGGCATGCTGCCCTGGGCGTCTCCAGATACGTTTTCGATGATCGTCAGATACAGCTGGAAGCGGGGTTCACCACTAAAGAATATTTGTCCACATTGAAACACCACTGTAATCTAGCTCAACAGTGTGCAGGCGTGAATGGCAGGTGGCGTAGCGGTCGGTGCGAGCGTAAATTTCGCTCTACCAGCCATCTGTGAATGGTCATTGTGGACACCCGTGTGCGGGTCGAACGTCTGATGGTTGATAACGATGAATCAAGCACTGTGACAGCTGATCTGACAATCAATTTGTCCTCCTGATCAGCTGTATCCCTAGGTCAACCGCTTCCATCATGACGCTGAAATTTGCCATTGTCCTCCCATTCTCGCCAGCATCATCTAATGGCCGCATCGCTTCGACCCATTTGACGAGCGATTCTCCGATTTGCCCAACCTTCTTTCAGTCCAATGATACGACCTGTTTCAAACTCTTACTTTAGCTTGTAATGAGCTCGAATCCTGAAACGAGGCATTTTTTCAGTTGTACAAAGGTATCCCAAATCGCAATGCAACAGAAATTTTGACAATCAGATTGAGAATCGCTTCTTATAGACAACTGCTGAGTGCGCAGTTCCGATGCGCTGTAGCTCCCACTCTTTATTCATAGAACACCAAATTTTAATCATAGGCATGTTCGGTACAAATGTCTTTGCATACGAAATTTTATTACAATCAAGCAACTCCTTCTTGGTGTGTCGTATTTTTTTTTTGTTACAGAGTGAAAATAATTCAGTTATTACACAGAAAAACTTAACTAGCAAATCAGTTAATGTATATAATAAATGAAAACTTTTTCTTATACTTTACCTAGTTATTCAATGATACAAATAGTTATTCTATAAAATGACTAATGATTTCCCCGTTGAAATGAAAAATAAATAATTTCAAAGCTATTTTTATATCATTTAATTCACCATAAATAGCTAACCAAACACAAAATACAATTTTTTTGTCCTAACTGTTTGGAGATTCTTTCTGAGCAACAACACAAGCAATATTTCTTGTTAGAAATTACCCACTCTTTTTATTCAGCAGCTGAAAGTACTATAAGAGAATTATTACTCACCAATTAATTGGAAATTTCTAAATATTGACTAATAGATGTGTGGCAATATCTTTTTGATTTCTGACTCGAAACAGTTCTTGTTCGACATTATGCAGAGGAGAAAATATACTGCATCATTAACATCCTGTTGCACGAGAGGTATATTTTCAAGCCTCATGAGGTCTTGAGGCCTTCAGAGATATATATGTTTTCGTGCATGTAAAACATAAGAAAATGCTACAGTTTTGCTAGTTTCATTTTCAATTTCTGCATAAAATTCGCTAAGCATTCGTTTCCAACAATCTGTCATGCTTCACAAATTTTCAAAAAAAAGAAATTTTCTGCAAAACCACACGCATAATAAACTTCACTTGTCTCAATAAAGAGAGTAAATAGTAAAAGTTTTTGGATGGAGAAGATAAAGGAATTCCCTTCCTATTCAAAACTCAAGTAGTAGGTTACAGTCCTTACTCATCAACACCAGTAAAGTCAAAAAATGGACTGCATCCTTCGTTGGATAAATTTTGCAAATAAGTCGCAATATTTTGTATAAAAAAGGAGAAACTGCCTGATATAAAGATGGATTGAAAACAAAATGCTTCTCCATACAACCGTTATGCGTCCAATAATTGCTTATGCTTGTCCAGTCTGGGGCTATGCTGCTAATACAAATATTAAAATTCTAGATACTGTTCAAATTTTTTTCATGCGTATTACCGTCAGACACAAGATCTATCCGCAATGCCGACATAAGGCCTTGAAAATAAATAGTTTTTAAATCTCACATCTAGAAAATTGCAATCATTTTTTTAATGCTTTACCTGAAACAAACAATTCAAACCTACTTAACTTAATTTCATAGAATCCCAATATTAGTACCTAAAGACCAAGAAGATTTGTTCCATCTTCGCAATAATTTTTCAATTATTGCATTTTAATAAATTAATTTTTTCTCGTGTTTTTCTTTAATTTCCCCCATGTTTAAACTCCTTTTACCCCATTGGACAAGCTCCTCCCAATTTCCTAATTCTCACCCCCTAGGACAGCCAATAGGAGTCTTCGTTCACTTTACGAGCAACCAACTACACTCATGTCCCTAAGCTAAGGATAATCACACAGAAGTTGAACTCTAAAATAGAAATTTCACCTGTAGAATTATCACACACATCTTGAAGAGAAACATGCAAATTACAGGAAACCACCAGATGACGCGGATAGTACGTCACAATGACGAGAGTGCAAGAGAGGGGTATATAAGGAATGGTGGCAAAGAAGTAAAATTGTTCACAAGCGCCTTAAAAGCCTTTCAGTGCAATAACCGCATAGTTATGACACAAAGGAAGCATTTGGATGATGTTTTACGTGGTAGAATTATTGGACGACTGGAATGTGGACGTATCCAGCAAGAAATATCCGAAGAACTTGGAATCGCCTAGAGTGTCATCTCCAGGCTTTGGCAACGATTCCAAGATGATGGTAATGTGAGCACATGTTAAAGCACATGTCGCCCCCGAGTTACAACGCCGAATGAGGACCAGTATATATTTGGCAGTTACTGCCAAAAGAAACAGACGGAGCACAGCATCAGACCTGTCTCGTCAGCTCTCTTCAGCTACCGGTACGACAGTTTCAAGTCAGACCGTGTACAGACGCTTAGGCACATTGGTCTATATGCTCGTAGGCCTGTCAGATGTGTTCCACTTTACCGCAACTCACTGTCGTCTGCGATTAACCTGGAGTAGAGAGCATGCATTGTCGACACCACAACAGTGGTCTTGTGTGATGTTTTCTGACAAGTCCAGGTTTAGTTTGCAGTCTGATTCTTGCCGGACTTTAATATGGAGAGCTCCAGGTACCCGTTACCAAAAGAACACCATTGAACGATACCGTTACGGTGGTGCAAGATGGCTCTTTTGGGGAGGAATTATTCTTGGTTCCAGAACTGACCTGCATGTTCAGAGTGTAACGATGACAGGCCACATCTATCGGGATGTCATTCTGGAACAACATGTACGTTTGTTTCGGAGCGCCTTGGGTGCTGAATTTCTGTTTATGGATGACAATGCCCGTCCTCACCGTGCAAACATTGTAGACGAATGCCTTCAATCGGAGGATATCACCCGTATGGATTGGCCAGCATACTCACCAGACTTGAATCCAATAGAGCATGTGTGGAATATGCTTGACCAACGAACTACAGCCCGTCAACCCCCTCCCACCTGTTTACTGGAACTTCGGAGGGCATTGCTTGATGAGTGGTGTAATATTACCCAAGATCAGATTGATAATTTGATACTCAGCATGTCTAGGCGTTGTAAGGCCTGTATTGCATCGTCTGGGAGGCATACTCCGTATTAACTATCATACTAACCATGTTATACTGTTTTTTGTAAATAGGTTCTTTTTTGAAATTTGCTCCAGGGAGTAAAAATCGTAATTTTTATTAATTATGTCAAACATATAGCATCTTTTTTGCTCGTTACCTTTTGTTTGATAAATAGACTTTACAAATAAGTCAAATTTGTTTTGCTTCTGTCTCTTTCTTTGCCTGAACTTCATTATCCTTAACTTCTGGACATGAGTGTAGATAGCAGGATCTAAGCTCTCAAACATGTTAAAATTCAACCATCTTTTTACCCTGATGAAGAATAAAAGCCACGCTTCCCGGATCTCCTCGTCTCAGCCAATCACCGTCATGCCACTTAGCAGAATGAAAAACACCACTTTTGTTATGCCCAGCATCTCAGTATTCCAGATATATGATTGAGAACTGATTTACAGTCCGGATGCCCACATGAAAACGCCTATTCTATTATAAAGATGGTAGGAATACACACTCTACGAAAAATATAATTCGTATGATTCACTCATATAGCCCAGTGATGGGCAAATTTTCGAGAGAGGAGAACCAAATTTTAAGTGAAACAATATAACTATAAAGTATCAAAGAGCCATTTATATTCATACACGAAGAGGGGGTTCCGATAATGATAACGATGAAAACTGTCTCTCTCTCGATCTCCAATGAATTTTTCTTACAATCTATACCAGGGCTGACCAACCTTTTTGGAAGAGTACCACTATTTGATAGAAAAAAATTCTGTGGGCCACTGCGCTAACTTTTCCAGCAAACAAATATGGAAAAAGGAAAAAATGTTACTTATAAGCTTATTATGGGATTTTTACGCAAATAGTATCATTTTTAATGCAAGTCTATGTAGTCGAAATTAAAAAATAAAGTAATAAATAAGACGAGACAACAAACAAAGACTTTTTTGTCAGTTAAGGGGACGCGGTACGATTTAAACAAAAATCTTTGATTTTATGGTTTTTTACAGTTTTTTTCCTTGTAACCTATGTATATGCAATACGTAGGACAGAATATTTACTCAAAATATCACAAAAGCAATCCATTTAATTTTTTTTTTTAAAAAAAATTAAAAATTTATGAGCTAATTTTAAAACGCTACTCTTCGTACAATAATTGACGTACACACAGGAAATTTGATTTACATATTTGTCAAACCATGTACAACAAAAGTTGGTATGGGTTTGGGGATAACATGATTCAAATTCCTAAAAAAAATTTTTTTATGAATTATTATGAAAAAATCCCTAAAAAACGTATAAATTCTAAGTTCAACTATTTTTAAAAAAATAAGTATTGCTTTGATTCAAAAATACATACCAACTTTTGTTATATATATTAATAGCAATCTATAAAAAAAAATTCAAAACATTTCATGCAATAGAAAAAAAGCCTTAGCATTTTAAATGAAAGAAAACAAACGATTTTTTTGTTCCGAGATAAATCAATTTAAAGTTTTTATTTACTGTAAAAAGATATATATAAGTGCAATAAAATTACTAAAAAATTACTGTATGTACTACATGCACATGATAAAAGTTTTATAAAGTTATTATATGACAATTATAATTTTATATGTTTAAAATTTAAAATTTTCAGTACCTTACATTTTTAAAAAATTGCGATAAATAACATACGAACCCATTTCACGATGATTTCAAAATAATTCTAGTTAACATCTTCATATTTTTTTTTTACATTTATGTTTAAAAAAACCCAGGACTATATGTAATCCCTTCTTTTTCTTTGAATATTTTTCTTTTCGCATATTGGCTAGTTTTACTTTTCGACGTGCTATGCGAAAAGCAAGATTACTTTGACGATTTCTTTCTTTTTTACGTCTGTAATCACGTGTGGCAGCAATTTTTACTGCTTCTTCACCAAGATCCAAATTAGCTGCCTTTTGTATTTCTTTTAAGGCTTTCAAAGTACCAAAGTTATACTCTGATACCGCCTCAGAAACAGCTATATTTACACGTCGTGATTTCGCTGAAGTTTCCTTAGAGCACTTACTCCAAATCACGCTATGCAAACTCGTTGCTGTTCTGAGTCAGACATCTGGCACATCCTTTCAAAAGACTATCAGAAGCTAATCTTTGATATATTGGAACAATTTTTGTCAAATAATCTGGATTTATTGGTGTTCCAATATTAAACTTATGTGGTGCAGGTTTTTCACCTTTAGCTAAGGCTCTTCGATAAAAACACCACGAATCTTTGCCAGGAGGGCATTTCATGTGCATTGGATTTTTATCTGTCGAGATACTGTGATAAAGCGTGGCATATATGGATTTTTTCATGCCCTGAATATCTCCTTTATTTTCCAGAATAGCTTTCTGATAGTACTGCGTTAGTTTTTTTATCGTTGTTTCTTTTAGACTGCCATAAGATTTTCCTCCTAAAGTGATACCTTTAGCTCTCCAATCTTTCACAAGATTGCGTAAGCTGGTGCCTAACCTTTTGCTTACGTGATTAATACACTCCTCTTTTAAAATCTCAACGTCTGGTCCATATATTTTTTAGGCTATTCAAAAATTTATGAGTTTTAGCATCACCATCAGATAACAATGTTGTGTAACGGAAACCACATGCTTCTGATCGAGACCAAATTTTAGCTGCAGCCTTCATTTCCATTGCTCCTGATGTCCCAACGTGGTTAATCTGGCAGGAATTTTTGTGGCCAGAATACCAAACATCGTATTCAGCTGTAGTTTCGCCTAATTCATTTTTCGCACTTATACATGTTGGACAGTACTTGCTCATAATTTCATAGTCAATAACATATCCTGTTAAAGTGTCAACTACACACCCAATACCGATTTGGGATGTGTGTCCTCGGGTCAACCATGTCCCATCAAATGAAACAGCAATATCAGTAATAGTATTTGACCCATTTTGATCCAGTTTTCTGTACGCATTTTGAACGCTGTTATGTACATAGTTCAACACAGTTTGGGAAGCAAGAGAGTATGCTGAGTTGATGTAACATTTAATTTCATTAAAAGTTTTACTTGACATCAAAGGCATATTGAGAAACATGCAAAATTTTTCAACCGATGCATGGCCCCCACTGATTGCAAGAAATGCTTGAACAGCACGAACATTCACATCGAAAGGTGTAGAAGTATTTGTTTTTTTTTCAAGTCTTGGAGATGTAAAACATTCCATTTTTTGCTCAGAACATGTTTTGCACACCAGTTTCAATTGATGAGAAAATCCATATTTATGTCCAAATTCAAGTTTTAAAGTTGACTGGTTGCAGCTACCACAAAAAGTATACTTGAAAATATCACACAAGGCATTTTTGTCAACAATTATGTAACTTGGTCCATCATAGGTATCAGCAACATTTTCTTGTTCTAGTACACTTTTTTTTGCATAGAAACTCTTTCATTTTTAAAAAATGCTATCACCACTTGAGAGTTGAGCAACATTTGAATTGTGCTCTGAAATATCCATATTGTTTTCAGTTTTTGTTTCAGTACACCATCACTTTTGAATACTCAATTTACTTGATTTGTTTTTTCCTCTTCGTACGAGGCATGTTTCACTATTAAAAATGCTGTATTAGAATACGTTTATACATATAAAAAAACTAATAACGATAAAATGATTAGTCTTGAAAAGACTTTTTTTTTTGTTAACCGAAACTAAAAATATTTCAAAAATGTGAAATAAAAATTAGCAGAATAAAGAATGCAGTATAGCTCAACGAATGTAAACAAACATTAAGAATGGATTACAATCTCTTCACTTTATTTCAAAACTGCTTAACTGTGAAATTAGAATTAATTAATTTGGCTAGAAAATGAATAGTGCGTCTGCTAGAGCAGAATGATGTCAGAATGTAAATTCTGACGAGCATATTAGATTATCATAACTATAATTTTTTTTTATTTAGAGCTCTGAAATTTTGTGAGATAATGAGAAACGTATAGGAATAATTTAGGCAAAAAAAATTTTTTGATTTTTGACCGATTTTCGTCAATTGAATCGTACCGTGTCCCCTTAACTTTTTATAAGTTCAATCAATTAGGTAGTATAAAATAAAAATGAGTAACTTGAATCATTTAATTCAAAATAATTATTAAACACTTAATCACTTATTTAATAGGGCTATTGAATAACAACTTTTTTTTTACTAAGTCATCTATATATTAGTATTAGCTCTTGCACATGTTAACAAAATTAGGTTATTATAGGTGCGTATCAGTCAGTTTTGAGTAAGTTATTTTATTCTGCTCACAGAAAACATCTATTTAGAAACATATTTTGAGCTGTCCTCATCCGAGAAATTCAACCAATTTAACAAATTTTATTTTTTGTGCATTAAAGTCGGTTTGCATAAAGTAAATTTTTGAAAAAAATTCTGCTGAAAGTAATTTAATTTTTTTTAAAAAAAAGAACAAATTAATCAAAAAAAGAAAAGAAAATGGGGTCGAAGCAACTTCAAAAGGAAAAGAAAAGAGTAATTCGCCATTTTTTTCACTGTGGAATGCTGTATTTTTTACGGAATTCGTTCGAAAGAACTAGAAAGGAAACGTCTGGAGTCAAGAGCGTAGTTGTCCCTCCCTCCCCCCCAAGGATCACTTTCGCGTTTCTAATTCGAAAAAATCCCTACATCATTTAGGGCAGAAAAGATGGATCAACATATCTAAGACGACACAAAATTGGTCAGACATTTTTTTATTATTATTATCTTCTTGAAGCGGTTAGACTAATGAGAAAAGATCCGTTCTGGGAAACCAGAAAGAGGAAGAGAGGAAAAAGATTACAAGTGTCCGTTCGTGAAAGGTGTTCTAGATATATAGGACGTCTCCTTTCTTAATATCCTGGTCATTAAGGACAACGTCACGGACACATTTCGAACGAATCCAACGTCCCCCCCTTTTTTTGGATGAAAAAAAATCGTTGGTATGATACTAGCCGCCATTCGCTCGCTACGATGGGGTTTTCGTGATATTGCATGCTATGGCTCGATTATTGTTATCATTCCTACAAATAAGTTTTCATTTCTATTGAAAACATTTTTACAGATCTCGCCTCTTAATTTGATAATGCTAGAACTGAATTTCTGAAACCGAAGTATATTTATCTTTTATGCGCCCTTAAACCCATCTACTCGGAGTTGATTTTCGCAAAACCCCTTCTTAGAGTTTTTCTGCGCAACAAAAGTAACATGTTTGACAAATTTTAACCATTCAGAGTCTTCTTCCACAAAACCCGTTTGTAGCGGATCTGTTTTCAAGAAACAAAAAAGGGTTACCAATTTTCAAGTTTGTAGGTATTATAAATATAAAAACAGAATTCCTGTTTTTAATAGCTAAACTATATCTAGAGAAAGAGTGTGTAATAACTTCTCTTTTATATTCTAAATTACTTCTCTCTCTCCGTATAATCAACTCAAACAATTTTCTTGATTAAATATAACTCTCTTGTTTATCATTACAGTCAAATAATAATCAAACTACAATGTCCGTCGTGTTAAAACACTCCCAAGAAACTATCTCTCCTTTATTTCCGGATATCACACCCGTGTGTCAATCTCTCACCGAAAGAATTCCATTTCCTTCGTCCCAAAACAATTCAGCGCTTCAAGCTTCCAGAAAACAAGGGACTTTTTCTTCCATGACAACGTCACTTGAGGTCAAAACCCCTTCTCCAAAACACAGCAACCCCTCCAAAACCACGCCGATTCACACCAACATTCCCTAATTCCCCACCAACTACAGATTCATTTTTATTTCTCAGTTTGTAACCCTCTTTGAGAGCCGATTTCAAGAAAACCATTTCTTAGTAGGTTTCTACTCAATAAAGGAAACATGTTTGTTAAATTTCAAATCTATAGGTCTTAGGGTTCAAAAAGGGGAATCTTTATATCAATAACGCTGAACCCCCCCATCACTGATCCCTGAGGGATTATCTCCAGAAATCCGTTCTTAATGAAACTACTCAATAAGATAAACATTTTTAGCAAATTTCAAGTTTGTAGGTCTTCCGGAAATTCCGGAAATTTTGCGATGAGTGAGTGAGTCGCTCTTTTTATATAAAGGGTGTTTTTTGAGAGGTATAGAACTTTAAATTGCAATAAAACAACGATGTATTATTCGATTGACATGAATTTTTTTATTCGAAAGATAATCTTGTGGCATTACATTTTAAATATGATTTCTGGCATAGGACTGCCACGGCTGGCTCGGATGTAGTAGTCCAATCTGGACGTCCAATTTTCGATGACTTTTTCCAACATTTGTGGCCGTATATCGGCAATAACACGGCGAATGTTGTCTTCCAAATGGTCAAGCGTTTGTGGCTTATCCGCATAGACCAATGACTTTACATAGCCCCACAGAAAACAGTCTAGCGGTGTTAAATCACAAGATCTTGGAGGCCAATTCACAGATCCAAAACGTGAAATTAGGCGGTCACCCAACGTGTCTTTCAATAAATCGATTGTGGCACGAGCTGTGTGACATGTTGCGCCGTCTTGTTGGAACCACAGCTCCTGGACATCATGATTTTCAATTCATGAATGAAAAAGTTAGTAATCATGGCTCTATACCAATCACCATTGACTGTAACGTTGTGGCCTTCATCGTTTTTTAAGAAGGATTCCACCAGCCCATAAAGCGCACCAAACAGTCAGTTTTTCTGGATGTAACGGTGTTTCGACATAACTTGTGGATTAGCTTCACTGCAAATGCGGCAGTTTTGTTTGTTGACGTAGCCATTCAACCAGAAGTGCGCTTCATCGCTAAACAAAATTCACTTATGAAAATCGGGAACAACGGCCATCTCGTTTTGGGCCCATTCGACGAATCTACGCCTTGCTTGACGATCGTTTTGATGAATTGCCAAACCAAACTGAGAATAAATCACTTGACAGCTGTTAAATCGGTCGCCATCTTGGAAAGTAATGCCAACTTAAGCTTCTATACCTGGAAAAAAAACACTCTTTCTTTCTACTGTGTGTGTGTGTGTGTGTGTGAGTGGGTGATAATTTATTTATGTCGTACTATAAAACTGCACGAGGTCTATTAGCGCCTCGTAATATTGAACCTTGGTCAAGTGACGGGGATGACACACCAGAGCTGGCACCCCCTCTCCTAACTATCACACCACACCAATATATGTATAGAGAGAGATGTATGTTATGGTAAAAGGCACACATTCACGACTAGAGATTAACCTTGTGAATTGCATTTTCTAAACTGAAAATATCCCAAGGTACTACACCAATCGACGCCAAATTTAACTTGGAATACGCCAAATATAGACTTAGAAAATTATTCTTGTTATGGGTTTTTTTTAATTAAAACTTGCAAATATTAGTTGTTCTTATTTACTAATTACTGTTCAGCTTACGTCTAACTGAAGCTTTTTTGTTAAACTGAGAAATTTTTAAATAAAAAAAATGGCTTGAACATATAGCATTTGAGGCAATTTAATGTTGTTAGAACTAAGGTTGTGACGGGCTCACGCGTCTTTTCATTAAGATGTCCTTTGGGTTCTTTGAGGCCAGAATTAATGGCAACTCTTTTCCAACCAAACCCAAGAAGTGAAGCGTGAAGGTAAGATGCAAATTAGAAAGCTTTTAAATGACAGAAGTTAGAGTAAGCGAGGTGGCTATTTGAGGAATGTAAAGATAAACCGTGGTTCAAGCGTGAAGAGGTTTTGGAAACGTTAAGTGACAGCAAATAGAAATTATACGTGATAGAGAGCCTTTAAGTCAAGGTGCATACCATTGCACTGCAGTAAATACGCAACTTCATCTAGGATTATTGTGATCGCTACTTCAGACTACATTAAAGGTAGGAGTGACTATTTAATATTCGGATCTGTGATAGTCTAGGAATAGAACTTAAGCGAGTTAGTATTGATAGTGGTCCGGGTTACGTTATTTCGGTATTATATAAATTGTGTGTTTAGCCACCGTAGATTCTCTCACATATAATATTATTATCTAATTTATTAAACGATTAAGTTAAAGATCTTAATAAAGTCATATTAAGATCATGTCTGCTTCTAGTTCTTCCGTTATTCCTACACCTCTACCTCACGCTGATAATCAAGGAGAAGGGCACCCGAGGGAGGCGCCTTACAAGGTTATATCTCATAGAGTGATTTAGAAAAAAAAATTGTTCTTTAAAATAAAAAATATATATTTAATTATTTTCAATGCAAACGTTTTAACGTTTCATAAGTTTTTCGAACACTGAAAAAATTGAAACTTGTATAACTAATATTATTAAGTAAGAGAGGGCTAAGTATTCTGTGGTCCACTCCAAAGACACCTTCTATATCAGTGGTTCCCAAACTTATTTTGCCCATTTTATGCCAAAAGCTCATTTTATTCCCCTTTTTATACTAAAATCTAGGCCATGAACCCCCATTGGAAATAACTATTTCAATGTTTAAGAGAAAAATTATAAATGTGTCTTGAATGGTAAATGTTGACGGTAAAAATAAAGTATAAATTGAACATTGTGAGACATCTGAAATAGTATTTATTCAAATTTTAACATTTGAATAAAAATATAGAAAGGCATTTTATTTTCAATACGATAGTTACCGCCGTAACAATCCAAAGCATAAGACTGCTGTCTGTTCAAAACTAAGAAAAATGTGTTACATTCCCTTCTCATATTGGAATCACGTACAGAACAAAACTTAAAATTATTATTTTTAGTTAATTATTTATAATAAATAATATTTTATTATTTATCATAAATAATGAACTATTATTATTTATTATATTGTATGATTTTTTTTATACATCCATATTTCAGAAAAGTTATAGCAAGGCCGGCTCTAGAGGTTTTGCCGCCCCGGACAAAAATGGAAAATGCCGCTCCTATCTTTATATCCCTTTAAGACCCAACGAAAAGTTATAGCAAGGCCGGCTCTAGAGGTTTTGCCGCCCCGGACAAAAATGGAAAATGCCGCTCCTATCTTTATATCCCTTTAAGACCCAACCCGCACAATCGTGCGGGTTAGATATTCTTATACATTTTTGCTTCTGGAATAATCTTATGTAACAAAATCCCGATTTCAACGATTGAGCGTGTTTGCAGAAGGTATAAAGTATCATTTTTTTATCAACAGACGGTGGTCGAAGTCCCTTTTTTACTTTCAGCTGGCAAATCTAACTTGGTTTTCAAATACAACGAAAAAACGACTTCTTTTCATTTGTCGTAAAAAGGTAATAATCAATATATTGTTTAGCTTAGATACAAATTTTTGTATTAATATTTAAGTAATTGTAAAATAGAAAAAGTATTAATGATACTCTATTAATGTGGCTTCCAGGACTCGGGATTTCGTTGCCCGCACGATCCTGAGGGTTTGGCGTTACTCGAGTCACTGCAGCTGTAAAAGTAAGTTACCATGCGTTTTCTTTTCTGTTTCAATAATTTTGATGAAAGCCTACATAAGAGAAATATATAGTAATATAATTGAACCAAATCTTCTTGGGTGTCGCAATGGATGAGTCCCTTTTTTTTCTTTCTCATTCTCTTTTTTGCAATTAATTTTGTTTTCCATACATTAGTTGAGGAGTATGATATTTTTATCTTCTCCACAGATATCTGCATCCATATATCTCCCCCCCCAAAAAAAAATCTAGGTTTTCCGGTGGTAGTTAGTATGGTGTGTGGTGTAAATATATTTTAAATAATAAAATTTTCTGATATATTTTACTATTTTTCATAGAATACTGCGTTAACTTTTAACGAAAAACTTTTTCAGGTGTCTAAAAGGAGAATTCTCACAGAAGAAATTTTTCAATTGATGAATAAATCAGACTGAACTTAGATCAGAACGTCAGCGGAAGTCAAAATAGATAGCATATAAGAAATCGTATACTGGAAGGGGAATCAAGTTCAAATGAGAACGATGAAGAAATAGACATGGGAATATTTGAAATGAAAAGACAATTTGGGATCATTCTTTACCACAAAATTCTCTTGAACGCATTCATTACATTGATTTAGCTGTTGCAAATTATTGGTTTCTGTGCAAACAAGATGCAATATCATAAATGGATCGCTTAAAATTTAAGTTAGAGATAGTTGAAGCGTTATCCGCCCCTCTCCACCTACTAATCAAAGTATTTTAACTGATGACGTAAACAGTGCTGTAATTCCACTCGCAAAAAGATCGAAGCGTTATAATCCACCTGCTACACATTTCATGGCTTTTATGCTGACCATTCCAGGATAAAAGGCTTGACATGTACAGACGTTTTTGATGTGTTGATGACATTTCAAGGCCTCGCAAGTGCAGATTTGAAAACTACGAAAGCATTTCGAAAACATGTTGTGAAAAATGTAATGGTTATTTATATTTGTCAAAAACAAAACAAAAGATTTTTGCAGTAAATAAATAATGAATTAATAAAAGAGTTAATTTTCTTCACTAATTTCCTTTTTTGAAACAATTTTAGTTGAATTAAGATTGTTTCTTCTATCAACTTAGAGCTAAAAATGTATAGCTCGCGTAAAATTTCATGGGTGACATGTTTCACAGATAACGCCCAACCCGTACGATCGTGCGGGAATCGTCTGCGTTCCAGGAGGGGTGAGGGAATTTTTTTATTATTTTTCCCAGTGTCATTGGGGACTATATAATATTAATAACCAGAAGAATTTAATATTTGAAGATAAAAATAATTCGGGTCTTAAAGGGATGCACACTCTAGAACCACACAAAAAAAATGCACCAAGAAGAAGTTGTCCGATAGAGACAAAAATTAGTGGTAAGAAAGATTATGTACAGAATAGAAAATGATTAAAATTTCAGAAAAATTGAATAGTTTGTTTCAGAGTTACATTGTTACAAATTAACGAGCTCAATAAGGTGTTGACCCAACTCTAGCTAGATGCAGGCTGCCACATGACGTGGCAAAGAGTGATAAGGCGTCCTGCGGTATTTTTTGCCAAATTTGCTCCAATTGTCGGACCAGGTCATCATTATTCACTGGTAGATACAATCGCCTTCCCATCACACATCTCTGGCATGCTCGATTGGAGAGAAATCTGGCAGGCCAAAAAAGTGTTTTACCAGCTGTAAGACATTGCATAACAACACGTGTCGTATGTGGTCTGGCATTATCTTGCTGAAAAATAAGGCAAGGTACAGCAAAAGGAACGGTAGCAAAACAGTTCTCAGAAGGTCCTCGACGTACCGATGGGGTGTAAATGTACCTCTAATGACGACCAAAGGGATCCGGCTGTCAAAAGAAATGACACCCCTGACCATAACTCCTGTTGAAGGCCTGCGTGGAGTGCAGTGAAAGCATGACGCTTCCTTAGGCATCTCGAGATACGTATTCGATGATCGTCAGGACACGGAAGCGGGATTCTTCACTAAACACTATACGTCCCCAATCAGCTTCATTCTAACCTGATCGAGCCAAGCACCTCTGTAATATGGCTCGACAGGTACAGGCGTGAATGGCAGGTGGTATAGCGGTCGGTTCGAACGTAAATTTTCCTCTATCAGCCATCTGTGAATGGGGACTCGTGTGCGGGTCGCACGTCTGATAGTTGATAACGATGAATCAGGAGCTGTGACGGCTGATTTGACAATCAATCTGTCCTCCCGATCAGCTGCGGCCCTAGGTCGACCGCTACCTTCATGACGCTAAACTCCACCACTGTCCACCCATTCTTGCTTGCATCTTCTAATGGCGGCGTCGCTTCCACCCATTTGACGAGTGATTCTCCGATTTGATCAACCTTTTCTTTCAATCCAATGATACGACCTCTTTCAAACTCTGACAGTTGCTTGTAATAAGGTCGAAGTGAGCGGCGAAGCATAATCGCAATGCAACAGAAATTATGACCCTTAGATTGAGAATCGCCTCTTATAGACACCTGCTGAGTGCGCTGTAGTTTCCGCCATTTTTTTTTGTTATATATTATTTTAAATCTTAAGAAATTCGAAATTAAGGACCTGTTATTATTTCAAACGAGAGCCCAATGAGAGAGAAGGAATCGCCATTTCAGAGACAATAAGCCAATTCCTCCGAAAAAGCGTCTACAAATGGTGGGGATCACAAGCGTTTATTTTAACTTATAGTAACTACACTCAAAACTCAAATAAAACATCTCCTTTGGATCTCTCTCTACCGAAATCTCTTAAGAGCCCTGTCCCCTTTTGGATAGCTGACACCGGGCATAGTATTGGTGAAAGAAATATCCGCTGTGCCCTCGCTCCAGGATAGAGAAAAAGTTTCAAGTGAAACATCTGTAAACATATCAAATTTCATAATTTAACATATAATCCCGCCGTAAGCCCTACAAGTTTCAACATAAAAGAAAACTGACTTTAAACATACAGGGACTTTATAAAACGGAAATAAGATATATATATGAAATACCAAATTAACACCCAATAATATTTAAGAAAATATATCAATTTTTTTGTAACAAAGAAAATATAAATTTTAAGTTCGATCCAAATGCCGCCCCTGGCAGGTGTCCGGTTTGTTTGGCCCTCGAGCCACTTCTAATTATAGCATGCAGTGACGATATTCCGTTCCTTTTTAAACCTGTATAGATTGCAGCATCCTTGGTCAGCTTGGCTTCTAAGAGTTACATAAACGACGCAATACAAATCTGCACGAGGATATTTACGACGGACTTCATCATTTTGAACCACGGTGACGAGGACGACACATGAGCTAGCACCTCCTCTCCGAACTTCCATGATACACCAACGGGAGGATGTTTGAGCCTCGATAGATAAATGTTCATCGGCCCCCTCTGCACGAAGGGTCACCAGGCTCGAGACCATGACACGTCAAACACAAGTCTGTGACCTTGACCACTAGGCTAACTCGACCCCCAAAATCCCACCTCGTAAAGGAGCTAATTCACATTACATCTAGTTGAGGCTTAAATCCTCACGGTGGTGGCGTAGTATAAAAGTTTGGAAAGTGGGATTCCAATTCAGTTGACATCCTTTTTACTTGACCGAGGCCGAAAATTATGAGGCTCGTCGTCGTTAGCCCAAGTGTGATATCAAATGAAGTGAAACTTCATTGCCACCGGATAGAATAAATACAATTGATATTATTTTTCGATACGTTTGATGAATTAAAATGCATCCGTGATTTAATTAATAAGAATATGAGCCATAGTACATGCGATTATTTAGATATTTTACCATATTTCAAACATTTTAATAAGAATTTGGTGAATTCGCCAACGAAAGGAGATTTAAATTCCTCTCGACGTTAATAAATGACCTTTACACTTTGGAGGTCGGTTTCTCATTTCAGAGACCAGCGACTGGAAGAAGCAAGTATAATTCAGAGGCTCACAAACTTCCATAACACAGTGATAATTACTAAAGGACTGTGTCGCTTGTCAATTTGCTAATGAGGAAAGAGTTTTCCAAATTATCGCCCGCGAAACAAACTCAAAGGGAAAACTTCTGCATATAGAACATATTTATGGACAGTGGAATAACATTTTAGGCATAACGATGGCTCTTCATTACTTTGTGTTAAATCAATAAAATTATTCTTATTTTCAGGTTCACGCACGTAGTTGTAAAAACGAAAAGTTTATTTTATGATTTTAGTTGGTTATGTTTAGCAATTAAATAAAAAACTGGCTACTAGTATAACTACTCTGCAATTGCCATCAAAAAGTTTAAAAAGCTTTTTTAGAGAATCATTCCTTCAAAATTAAAACTGAAATAGAAATAGCACAAAAACAAACTTTCTGAAAATGGTTAGTCCCAAAGAATATAATAGAGCAAAAATATATCTATAAATACATTTTATATACTAACACATTAAGCTGTAAAATACACCCAGCTGCTCTTAGGATTATATCTTTTAACAAATACAATTGTTTTTTGTGTCAAATGTTACGAAATTCATAATTCCTTCCATATATTATTTATCAGTGTTTTCATCGGGAGGTAATGCCTCTACTTTATTATTCAAATTATATATATATATATATATATATATATATATATATATATATATATATATATATATATATA